>JAMPIV010018959.1:0-135383 GCA_024509875.1 Oreohelix idahoensis
GGGCCTCATCCAATTGTGGCTCAGTTAGGCGTCGGAGTCTCTGCTATAGGATTCTAGAGTAGATTTTACCAGGGACAATGAGAAGGGATATGCCTCTATGGTTTCCACATTGTCGATTGTCACCCTTTTTGAAAATTGGTGTTATGATGGCAATCTCCCATCCTTTGGTATGGCCTTGTTGCACCACGCTGCTTGTGGGACCCTTAAGAGTAATAGGTTGCCTGATGCTGCCATGTACTTAACCATTTCTGGTGTTATACCATCATGCCCTGCTGCTTTGCCCATCTTGATTTTCTCTAGTGCTGCCCTCAGTTCTTCCATCTTTATGTCATCTTCACCATCATTGGTTTTCTCTTCTGTGCTAGTGGTTATCATTTCTGATGCTTCACCATGCTCACCATCCAGGAGTTCTGAGAAATATTCTTTCCATCTTTCCATTACTTCCTTCGGGGCAGTAAGCAATTTGCCCTGCTTGTCCTTTATAAATTTGAGAGGGCATTGTTTTTCCTTCCTCATGTTCTTTAGGTTCTTATAGAACAATTTCTGGTTTTCTTGTGCATCTTTTTCTAGCTTTTCTCCAAATTCTTCCCAGGACTTCTGTTTTGCTGCTAGCACTTTGTTCTTTGCTTCTGTTCTGAGTGTCACATATTCTCTATATTTTTCCATTTGTCCTGTTGTGTTTTTAGCTCCTAAGTTATTGTTTCCGTGCCATTTTCTTCTCTCTTATTTTCTCTTTGACTTCCTCTGTCCACCAAGGTGTCCTCTTTCTCTTGTTCCCAAGTCGGACTTCACCACATGCTTCTGCAGGAGCTGTCTTTATGGTGTCATTGAATTTAAGCCAGAGGGTTTCCAAGTCATCAGGTTGTTCTTCTGTGTAGCTCACCGCTGCAGCAATAAACCCCTGATATCTGGTCTTAATTTCTGGCTCTCTCAGCTTGTAGGTCTTAATGCTCATTTCTCCCGTTTGTTTACTTAGTTTCTTGCGTGATGTTGGGACGTTCCTAGGCTGAGCAACTCTTTCAGTTGTTCTTATGATTGTAAGCAGGTAGTGATCCCTTCCAATCTCTGGCCCCCTCCAGACTCTAGCATCCCGGACATATTTGAATGAGCTTCTCCTAACTATGGCATAGTCGATCACTGACTTCTCATTCTTTGTTGGTTCACATCTAGTGTATGCATGTATGCGCTTATGGGGGAACTTTGTGTTTGTAATAATCAGATTCTGCTCACTGCAGAATCTAAGGCGTCGCTTTCCATTGTCATTGAGAGTATCTTCTCCATATCTTCCGATAACTCCACCCCATCTAGCATGGTCATTTCCAACTCTGGCATTGAAATCTCCGAGCATGATAATTTCATCTAGGCAGTCATCCACTGTCCTTTGAAGCAGCTCGAAGAATTCCTCCTTGACCTCTGCTCTCTCATCCTCATTTGGCCCATACACTATGACCAGGTTGACTATGGTTTCTCCTTCTTTTAGTTTTACAACCATAATGCGCTCCGAGACAAAGTTCCATCCCTTGATACTATCTTTTTGGTTTTTGGCCACAATGCAACCCACGCCCCCTTTAGCTCTTTCAGATATGGGTACACCACTGTAGAGCAGCGTGTTGCCATCGAGATCCATGACTCCTTGTCATTTTTTCTTCGTTTCCGTTATAGCCAGGATTTCTAGTTTTGCTTTCCTCATCTCTTCCACCAGCTCCTCTTCTTTCCCATTTATACTTCTTGTGTTCCAAGTTCCATAAGTCGTAGTCCGTAGTCCGTTCCAGTTCGTCGCCTTTAGAATCAGTCCGGTTTTCTCTCTTGTAGTTCGCGTAATCATGTTTTAAAGCAAACAGGTGATTGGCCTGTTGTGCCTTTGCATGGTGGAGGGGTGACTCCTTACGGCCTCCATGCAGGCCGCCCTCCTCCTTTTTCAGCCGGGCTTGGGACCGGCCTAGGCGGAGTTCAGTAAAAAATAATCAATATTATTATCGCATTCAGTAATTGAGAGTACACGCGTACATTCACAACCACACACATACATGCGCACGAAGATAGATAGATAGATAGATAAGTAAGCAGATAGATAGATAGATAGATAGATAGATAGATAGATAGATAGATAGATAGATAGATAGATAGATAGATAGATAGATAGATAGATAGATAGATAGATAGATAGATGGGTAGGTAGGTAGATAGATAGGTAAGTAGATAGGTAAGTAGGTAGATAGATAGATAAATAGATAGGTACGTAGATATATAGATAGAAAGATAGATAGATAGATAGATAGACAGACAGACAGACAGACAGACAGACAGACAGACAGATAGACAGATAGATAGATAGATAGATAGATAGATAGATAGATAGATAGATAGATAGATAGATAGATAGATAGATAGATAGATAGATAAAATTAACCACAAACAAACTAGAAGCCATTCACGGAACTCGCTCACTCATTATTAGTGTTGAGTTGTGAGTTTTTGTAAAAATACACAAGAATTCACCGAGTACACACATGTGGTAAATTTTCTGTAAAATTTATTACATCACGGAAACAATATTTCATACTTTTGAAAGTTTTATGTTAAAAAAACACAAGAAACATTTAGTGCACATAATGTCTGGTAATACAAGTTTATTTCAGTGTTTACTGAACGCTATAAGGTAATAGCAACACTGAATAATAACAACAACTATTTTATTTTATAGGTAGCTATAACAATACCCATGAATTCTAGCAATTGCAATATATAAAGAATTCTCGTATCCCTCTATCATTTTAATCCCAACGTTGCAATCCTTTTCATGCCGCTTGTTTGTGATGGGAACATAATTTAGCGCCAGTTGAAACAACGCGCATTTTGTTCCCGCCCTTAAAAATGGCGAATGTTTGATTTTTGGTTACAATTTCTTGATTTTTCTCTATTTGTAATTCGCGTGAGTATGAATAAGTATCTTATATATTTATGCATGGACTTCATTACATTTGTAGTAACTCGGCCACTTTAGTCGCTCAAGTCTATACAAGTAAATAATGATTCGAAAACGGAATAATTGAAAGCTTATTTTGAATTTTTTATTTATTTATTTTTTTAAAATACGTGCCATGTCAAGATATTAATAATATCCGTACGATTACAAAACATGTTGAGATAAAACAGCAGTTAATTAATTGGTACAATTTCAGTTCATTGGCTTTGTTTTCCACTTCTCCCCACATCATTTTTTTACCCTCTGCCCTACATCTTTATAACCAATGCATCCAGATAAATTACCACAGGAGAATTAAGTCTGTCATGAAGATATGCAGCAAAAAAAAAAAAAAACACACACACACATCGTAATTATTTCACGACATGTTTTGATGGGTGACTTCCTCGTAAATTTTCAAACATAACAACAGTATATAACAATATAACACAGTATATATATATATATATATATATATATATATATATATATATATATATATATATATATATATATATATATATCACAATTCTGCAAAAAGTGTCATAACTCACAAGTGTCACTATTATGGTGTCATCATCATTTCCAGTTTCAACTGCTTATGGTGTATAGAAGCATTACTGCAGGTTGCCTACACCAAAGTATTAACGTGCTCTTGAAGCAATGGTTCCCGCGGCAATTCGTTTTACAAGCTGAGGGTGCCATGCATAATAATGGGAAATTACAACAATAGTGTGACAACAAGTGTGAATTATACAGTTAGTGCAACTATAACTGTCAACAATGAGAATGGTGCATTCCTTGTTCTGAAACCTCTAGGGTAAGAGAGGAACTGAAGACAGACACGAAGAGGATTAGATGACATGGAAAGATCTTAAGGTGATGGTACGGATTAAAGAGACCCCTGTAAGCATCACCATCCCAACTCATATAACAACTGGTCATTAGGGCAACCTAATTGACGAGGATTTGGCTTTTGTCTTCGATTTTCCTTCAGCTAAGGGCAGATTTATTAATTGGTTTGTTTTATAAATCCACTTCTTTTTTTTTGTCTGTCTACCTTGTCTTCTTGTATCTGGTAATGTGGTTAAAGGACAGTCATATCACGTTAGCTTCCTTCTCTTTGCTGTTGTACACAGTTTTCATATGGTATCACCATTGATAATTGTGTTTCTTATTCGTATAATTTGTGATACGACCCGTGTGTGATATTCGAAGGATCTGTTTGTAAAATCTCATTTCAAAGGTCTATATTTTTCTGTCTATATCGATGTCAAATTACAAATGGATATGTAAATGTGGCAATTAAAAGACAGCACAAGAGTTCAAGGAATTTACCAATCAGATTACTCATACCTTTATAGAACATTTTTAAAATCTAGTATTCATTGAATCATTCACTTTTTTCCATTTCCCTTCATTTGGAGCATGGAGCCACCACCACCTGCTGTTCCAGAAGTCTACAACAAAGCATTCAAGTGCTTTCGTAACCGTGGTTACTGCAGCAAGTTGTTTTACACGATGAAGTTACCAGTCACATGCATACCTTCATATTGGTCGCCTTTCTGGTAGACCAGTTCTTTCTTTTTATCCTCAGTCTTACCCATACTTTAAATTTCCAGAGTTTTAAAAATCAACTATTCAGAGAAACATTCTAAAACAAAAATATTTATTACTGTTTCCTACAAAATGATGATCATTGTTAGGCCACAGGCAGAGATAACAGACTGTCGTGGAACGACTTCTCACCGATTCTTTTCTTCTGTCTATTATTTTATATCTCTACTAAAATCTCTATCGTGAGATTGAAAAACTTTATTCCCTTCAGTTGACTTTTTCATTCTTATAATGAAAGAGTCTCTCTCTCTCTTTAACAGTATTTTACTAGCTCAGGATTCTCACTGTCCAAAGTAATAAATTATTCCCCCACCAGCGAAAGTCGAAGGTGGAACACGGTACAACGATTCGAACAGGAAGTCGACCGTCTTTGTTGTTCACGAACTGGACGCATGTAAAACAGCCGGAAACGATGGACGCTAGTGCGAGTTGAAATGAAGGTAACTTTATACCCCTGGGACCAGAACAGAATTTGCACACAACCCACCCCTGCCCGGAACAGATCCTGGAATATTGGAGGGAATTTTCTGCATTCTTCTTGTAACCATCATTCGGAGCAGACAGACTCTGGGCCCAAGTGGGCATTTCATGTTGCGAAATAGTTGTAGTGAATTCGTTGAGCGAATCCACCCAGGTTGCGGTTACGAGGTACTAACCCAGGTTGCGGTTACAAAGCAAAAACTCAGGTTGCGGTTACATAGTACAAACCAGGTTGCGGTTACCAGATACCTAAACCAGGTCCAGGGTACAAACCAGGGTACAAGTCCATGGTACCAAAGATTACCCTTACCCACCATACCCTATCAAATAGGTTATCATACCCAACCTTATCCTATCACCCAGTAACCATACCACACATCCCATAAGCAGAAGAGGTATTCAGCAGAGGTGACTTACCCCATCCTTATCTGTGATGTGCACTGAGTCCAGGGAGGCAAACTCTGACACCCTCTGAACCCATTAACTGTTATGAAACCAACCTGCTGGGGCAGACCAAACCAAGAGAGTCCGAACCAAAATCATCTCCGCAGCTACTACAGGCCTTCGGAGAGTTGAGTATAATACCTACCAGCAACACTACCATAGAAAAGATCTCTGGTCCAAGTGATGACCAAACTAGTTGTTTTTTTTTTAACAGTAGAGCCAAACTCTTTTTTTCATATTTATATGTATATAAAAAAAAATGCAAGATTCTATACCCTTATATCCAATTTAACATAACAGAGTCTGTTGTTATTTTCTTTTGTTAACTTTATTTGGGTTGTATTTTGTTTTAAATATAATCTACACCCTGGGGGCTCAGCCATAATTAAATTAACTTCTATTGGGTCGGGATATTTGAAATGTGGCTGGACACCAAATCTCTTTCTCAACCTTATGAGCTTTACACAGTCCTTATGTAGGATTCCTGAGGAAGAATTTATCGTCCAGAAAATATCCTGTTTAGTTGCTAGAATTCTCTTTTAAGTAAATTTCTGGTACACTATTTCCCGAGGAGAGGCAGTTCTATTATAAACTCGGAAGCTATCAATAAGACATTATTATCTTTATTCTTCCATTCCATCCAAGCTGACCTATCTCCTCAAAACACCTTGCGACAAGTGGCACGCTCGTGTCCGGGATTAACTCTTATTTCATATTTAGACACTTGTCTGAGATATGAAAACTCTTTATCTTTCCAAGATCACTACTGCTGTAGGTACTTGTCACTTATTGGTGTCCAGGTCTAGGATTAGATTAAAGAGGGGACATATAAATTACCCTAGACTAAAATACATATAAATTTTTTTGCAAGAAACACAGATTTTAAGTTGTGTTATGAGAACTCTTCTTGGTGGTACTGCTGGAAATTAGTTACCTATTGTTAACTAATTTTTAATTTGATGGTTATAAATGCTGGTTTGATTTAATATATGGTTTTGTAATACTTTAGTATAGTTAAGACTATAGAAAGTATTTTTGCCTTAATTATTGTTTGTGAGTTAGAGATCTCATACTCGCTCAACGAACCACTATGGGTATAATGGAGGAATCTGTAGAGTTGAATGAGTGGAGAACATTCTGGACAGAGTTAGCCATTGAGTGTGAACTCTCTGGAGAAGAACTGGATACTTTTGTTTCACAAAAGATGGAAAAATGCAGGATGAGAGAAGCAGAAAGGAAGAAATGGAGAGCAAAATACACGGAAGAGAATGTGGAACATGAGAGACAAAGACAAGAAAAATCCCTCCAGTGTAAGGAAGAAATGAAAACTCAGTTTCAACCTACAAAAATGGAATCCAGGGATAAACTTGAATCTAGGGATACTCATCAGGCCACTCCTTTGCCAGTTGCATCACCATCTTCAGTGGTAAATATAACTGCACCACATGAAGCCAAGTCTATGTCTCAGAATTCAGGCTCAGACAGAGCAGAGGTATGGATATCCAAACGGAGACAGCTAGACCATCCTGAGAACAAGATTAAGCACAAGAGTGCTGATAATCTGAAGAGACCTTCCTCATCCTCAGCAAAAACTCACAACAGGCATATCGAAAACAACCGCACCAACAACCTGGTAAATAGGATCGCTCAACCAAATAGGATCACTCAACGGAAAAGGATTATGCAACCCTATGGGAAGGGAAGGGATGTTCTTGAACATCACCTGTCGGCCAACTTACATCAGTTAGACTGTATGCGCCGAGACCCAATCCCACAGACTTCTTACAAAGCTAAGGTCCCTACCATGGATGGGAACTTGACGAAGGCCCGGAGTGGATACAGGGATTCTCAAAATGTGGAGACTGCCACAGTAAATGGAGAACAAATCACCTGTTTGTATTATCAAGGTCTTGGGTGTGATGCCCTTGTCTCAGCCTCTGTTATCGACCTTGATCAAGTCACCGAAGAGGATGTTGAGGTAACAGCACCTATGATAATCAACAGAAGGATGATTTTGCCTTTAGCTTATGTAGAAGTTAGGTCGAACTTTGTAAACGGCAAAGTAAAGGCCGCAATATTAGATGAACGAATTTACCCGATACCTCAAGGAGGGAAATATATCATCTTAGGAGACTCAGCACGATCCAGAGATGGCGTGACTGAACAGGCTATGGAGACTTCAATGCCTAACTCATCTTCCAACATTTTCACTGAAAAGTTGGAAGAGTGCAAAGGGATTGACCACCCCAGTGCACTTAATTCTGAACAAGTTTTGATAGTCTCACCCACTATCTGCATGCAGAAAGTGAAGCCGGGCCAGAGTTTCTTGGTACCTGGTGGGATGAAACATGTTTCAGAAATATCTTCCTTTAACATGGGAGAAGCGGCTGTAGAGGAACAGGACTCTCAGGCACTAAGACTTCACTCAATTCCGATAACCTCACCCACTCTCTGGGATCAGAAAGTGAAGCGGGTCCAAATTTCTTTGGTACCTGGTGGGATGGAACATGTTTCAGGAATATCTTCCTTTAACACGGGAGAAACGGCTAAAGAGGAACATGAGCCTCAGGCACTTAGTCTTCAGTCAATTCCGATAACCTCACCCACTCTCTGGGATCAGAAAGTGAAGAAGGTCCAAATTTCCTTGGTACCTGGTGGGCAGGAACAAATGATAGACTTATCTTTCTCTGTCACTGGAGAAACAGCGATAGAGGAACATACACGCTCTCATACCTGGGGAGATAGGTATGTGTCCTTAGACAGGTCAAGCAATATGACTAAAATAAGGTTGTGTATGAGGCTGGCAACCTCATCACGCAAAACTATTTGCTATAGATCCAATTGTAAGCAGAGTGTAGGCTTTAGGGCAAGCTCTTTGCCAGGAGGCAAGCTTCAATGGAGGATCCAGAAGGGAGAAAAGAAGAGAGGTATATTTTTGCGAGCAGGCTTGCTCAACCCGCCTCAACTACTTCTTGAAGAGGAAACGGATAGCCATGTGTGGATTACAGGCATACCATTCGACAGAGGAAAAAGAGGAAATATTTGGATTGAAAAATGGAGGACACGATACATGAATGTAGAGTCTGACATAAGAGAAGAGTCGGCTCGAACTTAGTTGGCCGTTGGCCGAACTTTCAAAAGGGGGCTTATGTCGTGGAACGACTTCTCACCGATTCTTTTCTTCTGTCTATTATTTTATATCTCTACTAAAATCTCTATCGTGAGATTGAAAAACTTTATTCCCTTCAGTTGACTTTTTCATTCTTATAATGAAAGTCTCTCTCTCTCTCTCTTTAACAGTATTTTACTAGCTCAGGATTCTCACTGTCCAAAGTAATAAATTATTCCCCCACCAGCGAAAGTCGAAGGTGGAACACGGTACAACGATTCGAACAGGAAGTCGACCGTCTTTGTTGTTCACGAACTGGACGCATGTAAAACAGCCGGAAACGATGGACGCTAGTGCGAGTTGAAATGAAGGTAACTTTATACCCCTGGGACCAGAACAGAATTTGCACACAACCCACCCCTGCCCGGAACAGATCCTGGAATATTGGAGGGAATTTTCTGCATTCTTCTTGTAACCATCATTCGGAGCAGACAGACTCTGGGCCCAAGTGGGCATTTCATGTTGCGAAATAGTTGTAGTGAATTCGTTGAGCGAATCCACCCAGGTTGCGGTTACGAGGTACTAACCCAGGTTGCGGTTACAAAGCAAAAACTCAGGTTGCGGTTACACAGTACAAACCAGGTTGCGGTTACCAGATACCTAAACCAGGTCCAGGGTACAAACCAGGGTACAAGTCCATGGTACCAAAGATTACCCTTACCCACCATACCCTATCAAATAGGTTATCATACCCAACCTTATCCTATCACCCAGTAACCATACCACACATCCCATAAGCAGAAGAGGTATTCAGCAGAGGTGACTTACCCCATCCTTATCTGTGATGTGCACTGAGTCCAGGGAGGCAAACTCTGACACCCTCTGAACCCATTAACTGTTATGAGACCAACCTGCTGGGGCAGACCAAACCAAGAGAGTCCGAACCAAAATCATCTCCGCAGCTACTACAGGCCTTCGGAGAGTTGAGTATAATACCTACCAGCAACACTACCATAGAAAAGATCTCTGGTCCAAGTGATGACCAAACTAGTTGTTTTTTTTTAACAGTAGAGCTAAACTCTTTTTTTCATATTTATATGTATATAAAAAAAAAAATGCAAGATTCTATACCCTTATATCCAATTTAACATAACAGAGTCTGTTGTTATTTTCTTTTGTTAACTTTATTTGGGTTGTATTTTGTTTTAAATATAATCTACACCCTGGGGGCTCAGCCATAATTAAATTAACTTCTATTGGGTCGGGATATTTGAAATGTGGCTGGACACCAAATCTCTTTCTCAACCTTATGAGCTTTACACAGTCCTTTTGTAGGATTCCTGAGGAAGAATTTATCGTCCAGAAAATATCCTGTTTAGTTGCTAGAATTCTCTTTTAAGTAAATTTCTGGTACACTATTTCCCGAGGACAGGCAGTTCTATTATAAACTCGGAAGCTATCAATAAGACATTATTATCTTTATTCTTCCATTCCATCCAAGCTGACCTATCTCCTCAAAACACCTTGCGACACAGACGTCGATTTGTGATTGGTTGGTTTCATAACCCGGAAATGTGAATCTCCAGAAATTCAATTCGTCGTATCTTTATTATCATTCAATTCCCTTTGTGCTCCTTGTGGAGCGTAGAACCACCACTCCAGCTGAACCCAAAGCAAGAAGCCTCCATCAAAACATTCTTGTGCTTTTGCTGGAATTTGTTATACATGAGAAAGTTACCAGCCCAGCGCACAACCTCAGGCTGGTCGCCACTAACGACATGCCTATAGTACTATTGTATTCTTGTTTCACCAGACACACCCCGGGAACTACACAACACGATGTTATAAACACAGTTAGTAATTTATCACGTGCACTGCTCATAGTTTGAAAATTTTCACAAACATTACGTGAATAATTAAAAACTTCGGGCACTCTAAGTTGCATCTTTAAATCTGTCTCAACAAACACACAAACCTAAGACGCGTTTAACACTCTACTGTAAAAACTACAACTTTGTAGCCTCTAGTGAAAACAAAAGTCCTAGTATTAATAGCAAAAAGTCAGAAGTAATAGTCATCTTGAAGAAAATGACTTCTCCGAAATGCACTGCTCATTGCTTGAAAATTATCACAAACATTGCACGTATAGTTGAAAATTTAGGGCATGCGAAGTTGCATCTTTAAATTTCTCTCAACAAACAAACACATTATCAAACGCTTGTAACTTCTTGAATATCGTCTTTGTTGTTTCCCCGCATACAAGTTGAACGCAGCGCTGAATTAAGAAATTATTAATAAACTGACGATTCTACCACACGCGTACTTCGTTTACGAAATGAACATATTGACAAAAATGTCGTTCTAAAGTTAGTGCTCATCTTGAGAAAGATGAAAAAACTGCTGGATGCATTAGAGAAATCTATGATGTAAATTAAATATACGGTGGTAAGAAATAAGTTGTTGTAACGTTTTAGAATATAATAGTCCGGCTCTACGAGAGCAGCGATGTACACTGGAATACGGGCAAATATATTAATCATGTATATGACAATAACTACCAATAAAGTTCTGATCACCTTTTTCTCCCGTGTTGAGATGCTTTTTGTAGATCTGAAGCTGTCCTTCGCATTGAAATTCGTGTTCCTGATTCTATAAAGCGAAGCCGTGTGTTTTCTTAAGTGAAAAACAGTGATGGCCGAGGTCACACAGAGGATTGAAAAACTTAAAACTGGTAAAAGTATTCCGAGAAACTTGTAGTATACCATAATGGTGTTTTCATTGGCATAGTAAAAATTGTTGTAAACGTAGACAGCAATTGTGGTGTTGTAAACGGAACTGTAAACATAAGCAACGTCGTAAATAAAGAACATGATGGAGAAGGAAGCGAACACAAGCAGAGATATGAAGGTGTCGAGAATAAGCGTAAACTTTGGCGTAAATAAAGACTTAACTTTCAGAGGCGCAGCTACGCTTAAGCACCTCTCTATTCCTACATATGTGGCCAAAGCGTAAGCAACATAACTGGAAAACAAGGGTAGATAAGTCATGACCGGAAATGTCATGTTCCGCCATGATGTCCCCATCGCGGGATTTGCCAGAAGCACTGGTCCGTACAAACGGTGAACGACGCTGCCCAAACATTTGATTAGGTCCCAGATCGTGATTGAGGTCAGAGATATGTTCACGCCATCCTTGAAACCTTGTCTAGAAAAGACGATAATGTTGAGCATATTGGTAAAGACTCCAACAATAGAAATAATTAACACCACCCACAAGTCAACGATAGTTTGTATGTAGATGTACACCTCTTGGCTTATGATAGCACCGCTTGGTGTTGTCGGAAAAAACAATGAATATTCCGAAGTCTGTAAGGACAGTGCAGATTCTGAAGTCAATAAAAACAGTGACGTTTCTGAAGTCGGTAAAAACGTTGCAGATTCCGAGATCGTTAAAAACAATGCAGATTCGGAAGTTGGTAAAAATTGTGCCGAATCCGAAGTCGTTAACAACAATGCAGATTCAGAAGTCGGTAAAAACACGTTTGATTCAGAAGTGTCGAGATGTTGATAGTTCGTTGGGAAACTTACCAGGGTATCAGTGTCTCCTGTAGTTACAAGAACATACGAGTCAGCGTTCACAGAGTCTGTAGATGACATAACTAGCAAGGAGGATTGGATAAGGCGGCTTTTAAAATTACCATTGTTCTGACGACTACTTAGGTGTGACTCCAGAAATACGAAATATTTGACGTAAAAACCATCGGAATTATGATTCTTATCATCTGCGGAGAACCCATAGCTTCACAAACTACCAGCTTAAGGCGAAATGACAGCAACTCTCCTGCAATCTTTCAGAGCGTTAGGGGCGTGGCTTTATTAAAAAGCAAAAACCACACACACACTCACGCACTTGCAATAAATGACCTTTAACTTTGATGTTTGTATAATTTCGCTTAAAGTTAATTTGAATTTAATGTTGTAAGCTGCATGTAAATGAGCTCGGAGCAAACAGCTAATACCCTTGCCAACAAATGCATCCAACGTAGTAAAAGACAGCTTAAATAATTAATGAGGTGCAAATATTGAATTCTCCAAAATTTGTTATTGATTGGAACGTCCTGAAAGAAGGGAAAATCCCGCTATAGAGAAGAATAAATGAAGCTAAATATTGGAAGTATTGCATGGAATTGTACGCTGGAGTCGCAGACATCTGAGATATTGTAAGATAAGGACGGGGTAAAGCACTAGATATTTACAACGCTCTTCTTTGATTAAAATGACCTAGGTTAATTATTCAGTACTGAGATTATCGAAATAAGCTATATACAAACTAAAGATAATTGTGTTAGATCAAAAGTGTTTTGTTTTGTTGTAGTTGTTTTAAAGCCTCTGCATGAGCCGCTTTTCATCTACAGCAGTGCTTCGTAACCCTTTAGAAGCCTCTCACCCATTTACCGCATCTTAATAAGCTTCGCACCACATTATCTTCTAACTCTTAAAATATACCAGCTAAAAGAGAGAGAGAGAGAGAGAGAGAGAGAGAGAGAGAGAGAGAGAGAGAGAGATAAAAGTAATGTCTTTTTACAAGAACTGAAAATAAAAAAATATCGTGTTATTTATATACCAACAAGCAACCCGCCAAAACATAAACGGGGAAATAACTGTTTTGCGTTTTTTTCTGCTCGGATGTTTTGATGTCAGCACTAACTCTCAAGTGGTCATTCCAATCCTCTCCATTCCATGTCAACTTCACTGGTACGTTGTAGTCTAAATTATCATGACTTTTTGTCAGTGAAAAAAGTGAAGGCATGCGTGTTATTTTAATCGGTATTTGTCACGGAATTGCCTCCCCTGGTTTGCTGTAGTGGTCTAACGGTGGCCAAAACTCAAGAGTATCGAATATGGGTCTTCAAAGGTGTCTACCTTCGCACAAGATTACTCTTGGCAGAGTTGTAGATAGCAGGATAATGATGCTTCTATCTCAAGGGTATGTTCAAAAGATATTTTCAGAAGTCAAGAACAATGCTGCTTAGGGCCGAGCACTATTAACTTATATCTGATCCGCCACCTTTTGTGAAGAAAGGGTTATGCATTGATTTATTTCAGCTCGTTCCAGCCCCCACCCTGATTTACTCAGTGGGATTCTTCGTATTCTGGTATAGCTCTGTTTAGAGTGTATTTAGTAAATTGACTGAGACAAACATGCAGTACATTCAAAATGACTAAATCGAAGTTAAATTTGTATATTTACAAATAACAAATTTAATAATCATCTATGTTTTAACAGGGTTTAAAAAATGAATAATTACAGCCATGCGCCGCTTAACGTCCACGATACGTTCTGTGAAATAGGACGTTATGCGATTTGGAAGTTGTGCGAACACCATACTTTATACTTAGCAAAGTTATATGGGATACTGTAGTGTACCTGTATTGACTAAATAGCCAAGATACTGTACACATACAGTACTGTATTTCAGCTATTGTACTGTCTTTAAAAGCCTTAAAGTCTGGCATGAAGGTCCTTTCAGGCATTCGTTTCCAGAATAAGGAGGTTTCGTCCATATTAAAAATTTGCTGGGGCAAATAACCTCCGTCTACAATTAGTTTATTTCGTTTTTCGACAAAATCTTCTGCTGCCTTAGCATCAGCACTCGCAGACTCACCACTCACTTTCACATTATGCAGCGAAAAACATTGTTTGAAGCGCTTGAACCACCCAGAACTAGCACTAAACTCGATATTGTAGTCTGGTCCTGCTTTTTCTTTAAGCATTTCGAACAACAAAACAGATCATGTACAGACCAGATAGCCACTTTGAGAATAATAGTTGAACAAAGTCTGGAATGGAATTCACCACTATACATCGGATTTGTGGACTACGAAAAGGTATTTGACAGTGTAGACAGAGAATCACTTTGGAAATTGATGAGGCATTATGGAGTTCCCCTGAAGATCATTAATTTAATAAAGAACACATATGAAGACATGACATGCAGAGTTCTTCATGAAGGACAGCTTACAGAACCGTTTGGGATAAGAACAGGAGTGCGACAGGGATGCCTCTTGTCTCCATTTCTTTTCTTACTAGCAATAGACTGGGTTATGAGAACTTCGACAACACACAACAGAAATGGAATCCAGTGGACTCTGACTAAGCAGTTGGATGATCTGAATTTTGCTGATGACTTGGCTCTTCTGTCCCATAACCGTAATCAGATGCAGGACAAATTGAAAACACTAGATGAGAGGTCACAACAATTGTATCTGAAAATACACAGGGAAAAGACAAAGATAATGAGAATAAATGCAGGTAATGATAACAGGGTTGAACTTGAAGAAACACCAATACAAGATGTAGAATCCTACACATATCTTGGCAGCAATATAGACAAAGTTGGAGGGACAGACAGTGATATCAAAATAAGAATACAAAAAGCAAGAGGAGCATTTATTGAGAAATATATGGAGATCAAGAGAAATCGGATCCAACACGAAAATAAGAATCTTCAACTCAAATGTGAAGTCAGTCCTATTGTATGGCTCTAAGACATGGAGAACAACAAAGACAGCAACCAAAAAGCTACAGACTTTCATAGATGGGTGCTTGCGTAGAATAGAGAGATTAAAATGGTATGACAAGGTTACCAACATGGAACTGATGACAAGAACTAGACAAGTGCCAGTGGAACAACAGATGAGAAGAAGATGCTGGTGATGGATAGGAAATAAATGAGGAAACCTGTTGATAACATTACAAGGCAGCCCTTGTTCTGGAACCCCCAGGGCAAGAGAGACAGAGGTAGACCAAGAAGCACATGGAGAAGGGAGCTGGAAACAGAGGTGAAAATGAAAGGGAGAACGTGGAAAGAACTTGAAATGATGGCACGTGACAGGAGGACTTGGCATGTGTTTGTTGAAGGCCTATGCTCCTTTGGGAGTGAAGGGTTATGAATGAATTTCGAACAAGCTTCGTGCCTTAGCAGCGATCGTCAACGTGCTGAGAGGGATTCGCTTCTGTGTTTGGTCCTCAATCCAGGTCATTAGCGATTTTTCCATATCTGATATAGGTCCCTCTCGTATTTTCGTAAGCTTTGTAGCTTACAGTGGAGCCGATCCTTTAACAGCGTGGAGAATTGTTTCTTTGTTCTTAAGGATCGTCGTGACTGTCGAGTGCGACATGCTCAAATCACGAGCTATAGTATTCACTGGTTTTCCATCTTCGTGATGTTTAATTACCTTTTGTTTCACTTCCAAATCGATACTTTTCCTTTGTCTCTTGCTGCTGCTATCACTAGAACTGGTTTTGCTGCGTTTGGGAGCCATAATGCACTTCATGGTAATGTATTTTCGAAAGTTCACATTAAAATAACGATAGTAAGTACAGCACAGTACATACATAGGCCAGTAACATAGGCGTTTATTATGACTATCAAGACATATGTACTGTATTATAGGTTATATATGTACTGTACCATTATACGCCTGGTATCGCAATCGCTTTGTACTGTATACAAGAGACATGAGATACACGCGTTGCGTGCGGGAAGCTGTTGCTTTCGCTACGTCCGGTTACGTCCGCTTCGTCCTGTTCTCCGATCGGGATTTCTGAACTCTATTATAACATGAGACCACGGACGTATATGCGGTCGGACGTTGTCCGAACGGACTTTACGCGGCGCGTGACTGTATTTATTAGAAAATTATCAGCACTGTGTGATGTAATGGTAATTTATAAAGGAGGTCACTTGGCGGATTTTATGTGTTACTTAGCTGTCAGTGACGGTTCTGCTCCTTCTGATGTTTTGGCTCTTGGTAGACTGGATCACTGATCCTTCTCGTCCCTGGTCAAAGTTTGTGACAGAACGTCTGAACATGCTCTTTTGTGTGACCTCTCACACCTTCAGCCCTCTGGCAGTATCCTTTCTTTTTCTCTATTTTCTCACTCATCGCTTTTATTTGGCATAAATCATGCCTTTTTATTCGTTAGTTTCACTATTTTGCTCTATGCTGGCCATAGCATGGTGAAGTCTCTAACACGCCACTCCCCTATAGCAGTAATTGCTACGGGAGTAATTCTTATCTTATTGTGTCGCATTCACGCTTCACGAAGACGTGTTAAGTTACGCCAGGTTATTAGACGGTCAGCGACAGTATTTTATCGCATAATCTGTCTGACCATCTTTTGAAGCGAAAATGTTTTGTTTATTCAAGCTACGTTGGATAGGTGTGTTAAATAAAACCAGGTTTGTTTGTCTGGCGAAACACGATAACCCCTGTACGAGGCGGAACTTATGACATAAGCGCTTCCAGGTCATCCTTCATACGACAGATAACGACATTACTGTCTGTGTGTCACATATGGGCAGACAAATGTGATGTAATTGCTTCCGGTCCTTGGTTAAAAAGTAATCATGGATTTATTTTATTTTAGACAATATGAGTCTACAAATATGTTTGTAAGAGTGTATCAAGGCATCATATGTCCATATATGGTAATACGTGACCTTTGCAGGCACGCATCTTATTTCACGTGGGAATATTTTGAAATATCCTAGCCAATCCTGCATGATTTGAAATGATTGGATCTTTCTGAGTAGATTCATAACATCACTGGAGGGAATATAGGCTGACAATTTCACAGTTTTATTTCTCTTTGATTTGCACGCTCGCCAAGACAACACCAGACCTTTGCCAGAGTGAAAACTAGATTCATAATTCCTAATTGTTATCTGGACCTTTTATTGGAGAACCAGATAAGACTTATAAAGCACAGGAAATCTCTTTCAAATTGTAATAAGGAACAACCGGGACTAGGAAATTGAAGAAACACGGAATCAGAAGGGGCAATTTATGTTAAAATTAAAAGAAATCACAGACACGTGTTGTAAGAGAACGATTCGTCTCTTTTATTCATCTGTGCGACAAGTCTGTAGTCAGGATTGGCGTAAGTTGGATTTACGTTTCATATTTTATTACTAACATGTGAACTAACATTATATATATATATATATATATATATATATATATATATATATATATATATATATATATATATATATATATATATATATAATATTCTAGCTCAAACGTTTGCTTTCATACAAAGAAAAAACTGGAGCGACTATGCTTGTTTAGTTTTAAAACAACATGTAACAATTTTAATAATGCATAAGTCTTTAACAGTTAAAGTAAATATGGAAAATTTGGTGAAATTTAGATAACAGTTTTCGTCACGGAGACGTATGTGAAGATTTATCAAAAGTCAGTTTTGCTGGTGCCTTTTTACAAGCTCATAACTTTTATAAGGGAGTCCTGCAGCTGTGGTTCATCAATTCTTTGATGACGAAAGCCTTCTCCACACTTTCTTCCACTGTAGACGGTTAAGGTGGATGCTTTTCTCTCACACTAGCCGCGTTAGTACCACAAATCGTCTGATGGCTTGTAACTACGAACTTAAGAAAAATAGAAAAACAAATGCCCTCTGCTAAGTACATTTGTTTGGAGCACTCTAACAGGCTAACGTTCCCGTTGTCCGCCCATTAAAGTTAAACTCTCAGAATGCCAGCGTTTTTGTTTTATTTTCGTACAACTGCAGATGTTTTGAAATTATTTTGAATATAACCCACACAATATTCGACACTTTTTAAAAGAAGGTTATTATTTTAAGTACAATATATTCATTGAACTCACGTTGTCTGTGTTACATTTTGTTTAAGTACATCTGGGTTCAGTGTATTGTAATGTGTTTATGCTGATTGGCTTTCTAGAATATCTGTCATGTTTCGCACCCCAGAAGTAGGTTGCGCAAACTCCAGGGAACAAGCATCCCTGTTTAAAAAGCACTAGTCTTCAATCAAGTCAGAAAGACTTTGTAAAAGTCACTTAAAACTCCGGTTAGTATGAGATAAGGGACACAGAGTAGACACAAACAGTGTACCTATAACAACAGTCCCAGTCAAGGCAAGGGAGAGAAGAGTGCCAATGGAGGACCTGTTAACCACAATAGTTACTTCTAAGCTGCCACAGTTGAGGTGAGAGTAAGTTGCTGGCGTTGGATAGAGCACACGCCGAGGAAACATGTTGATAGCATTACAAGGCAGTCTTTATTCTAAAATCCACCGGTATGAGGTTTGAGAGTTAGAGGGCGACCAAAACACACTAAGAGGTAGGAGATTGTGGCAGACGCGAAAGGGATAAAGAAGGCATGGAAAGATATTGAGCAGATGTCACAGGGCAGACAGGCTTGAGATGAAGTTACTATAGGCTTAGACTCCATAGGGAGCTAAAGGATAAGGGCGATGATGATGATGATGATGATGATGATGGTGATCATGATGGAATGAAAAATGAATGATACACATGAAAAGGGAAATACACCTGCAGAGATATAGAGATACAAGGTAATTGACAGCACGCAATAACTGGTTTGTGTGCGTAAAGAGAACCAATGGAATTTGTTGTTTTAGTGACTGCGATGTCATTATGTTAAAGGGCGAGTAAAGACTAGAGGTGGGCAAATCGACACACTCCGCTGTTTCGAGACATTCGGCTCAGTGATTTAAACTGTGTCGACACAACGGCACTTTTGCCCGTATCGGGGAGAAAGAAGTCTCTAATAGACAGTATACATTACTATACAAGAACTGTGTGAGACAATCTCCTCTGTTTTTTTCTTGCGCGCTACTGGCGTGTGTGAAAATCTATGGTATTTCGTATGACCACAATTCAATATTTTTACACAAGTCTTCATTGTGATGAAATAAAACGGAGATATGATGATAGCTATGCAATATATGTGAAAATAATAAAAAACAACAATAATAATAACAGTAATAATAACACATGATATCAAACTAGAGTAAGCTAGTTTTGGTAGACAATGATTCAAATCCACACCGAGTACACAGATATCAGCAGAGCTAATAAAGTGTCCATTACATTTATACGAACACACGGACACTTTCAACGTTAGCATAGTGCCTAAAACATTGACAACTGCAGCACTGACACAATTTCCAGTGTCTATAACTTCTCAGCAAAAATAATATCACTTGTAAAATCAAGTCATCATAACACATCCCTGAAAATATGACGTGTTTGATATTCCATACTAATGTTCCGGACGGTTGACTCAAATTTTACAAAGGCCCACGGAAGGTGAGACAGTGAGACAGTGTGTCTCTGCAAAACAGCGAGGCAGACAGGAACTGAAACTGTTTCGAAACAACAAGCAGGCTGTGTTTCGAAGCTTTCGGACTCAACGCTGTTTCGAAGCATTGTTTCGACACACACACACAGTAGCCATCTCTAGTAAGGACAGTTTAGCTTCAGTGTGGCGCGTGCCGAAGAATTTAAAACAAAAAAAATCTGTATTTTATTGAGCACTTGTGCAAAAACGTGACTGTGAGTAAATGAGTAAATGAACGAATAAACATGAATTTTTCTTTCAGCTTAATTTGAACTTTGGGTTATTTGACCTAGATAAATTTTAGCTATATTAAAAATAGAAATAATGCGCGCGCTTTTCACAGACGGGTATATATTTGTTTCTTCTTCGTCTTTATCTTTGTTGTTGTTTCAATGCCACATAACTGCGGTAATGCCGTGACACTGACGATGTGTGCAGCGTTCTATCATCGCCGTGCAACATTTCTTTTTTTGTTTACTCCCTTGGAGCCGGAGTTCCTGCGGGACATGACCTACCTACATAGTTATTTATAGAACTAGTGATGCCGAGTGTGTTCTTCCTTCAGGATGTTGTTTCCCAAATGAACATTTGCATACATGCCCAAAGAGAGGCGGGACGAGTCAGTAGGCTATGTGTATTTCAGTACCACTGAGACAGTGGTATGACTAAAGTCACCGGTGTGGAACTGATGACAGGAGAAAGCCAGGTGCAGGTGCTGAGGGAGGTGATGGGAAGACACTTGCTTTGGGTGGGACACATGCTGAGGAACCTGTTGATGACATTGCAGGCTAGGACGGCCCTGCTTCTAGAATCCCCAGGGTGAGAAAGTTGGAGGGAGACCCAGGGACATGTGGTGAAGGGGATTAGAGGTAGACATGACAGGGATAAAAAATACATGGAAAGATCTTTAACGGATAGCACCGGACAGGCCAGCTAAACATGCAGATGTTAAGGGCCTATGCTCCTCTGGAAGCTGAAGTTTAATAATAATAATAATTATGCTACGATAAAACAATATTATGCTGCAAACGCTGATAACATTTTTGTTTAAACCTCACCAGGTCAGGTGTATTCTTCCGTCTCTGAAGCTGCAGAACAGGAAGGTCTATTGTATATTGGGTCACCTAACTCCCTCTTCACTGGTCGCATCGTTCTGCCCCAGGGTGACGGCAGAGTTGTCACTATCGACAGCGTCATTCAGGTATGGTGTGCGTTTTGAAGTTCAATGATTTCAGCCTTATTTTATCTTAAGTTTTATTATAAATTGTGACGGTATTGCTTCCCCTGCTTTCAACAGTGACCAAAACTCAAGAGTATCTAATATGGGCTTCAAAGGTGTCTACCTTCGCACAAGATTATTCTTGGCAGAGATGTTGATAGAAGGGTAATGACACTTCTATCACAAAGGGAGTCTTCACGAGATATTCAGATAAGCGAAAACAATACTGCTTTGGCTGAGCACGTTAATTCTAGGATCTGCCGACAACTGTTGTGAAGAATTAAGCAATGGTTAATCTTAGCTCGTTAAGCCACAACCTCTGATTTACTCAGTGAAATTATTATTATTCTGGTATAGCTCTGTTTAGAGTGTGTGTAGTAAATTGAGACAAACATGCGGTGCATTTAACAGGATTAAATCGAAGTTAAATTTGTAAAATTATAAATAATAAAATTTACTAATCCCTTAAGTTTTAACAGTTTGAAAATAATTGAATAGTTTAGAAGAAAAGTTTCATCATTGATTGATAGTACAGTCGATGAAAAAAAGTTCACTTTGGCAGCGTATATTTTGCACTTAGCTGCCAATAGTAGTTTCTGTTCCCGCTGATGGTTTATTTTTTTTTACACTGCTACTAGCTCATCGCTGGTCAAGTTTGTCGGGTGTAGCTCGTTTACCAGAAATGTCAAGGAGAGTCTACAAAGTTGGTCCCTCGTCTTAAAGTATAGGCCACTTGTTCCTTCTTGTTCCAGAGATAGTACTTTCTGCTGGTACCACCAATAACTAGGGTAAAAGAATATAAACAAAACGCTCTCCTGAGTATTGCGTTTCCCGACACATACTTATGTGTCCCCTTTCTTCTATTCTACCATACCATCTATCTCAGTATTTACACTCGATGAGAATTAATTTTAATCCCTCGGGATAAAACTTAATTTACACTTAAATTGAATAGCTTTAGCTTTACATTACATTAAAATGAAAACTTTAATAGCTCAGATAGAATCTGTTTACATTTACATCTCCACTGATTGAAAAGTGTTCACAACATAAATTGGAAATTTTTTCATTTATTTTTACTCTGATTTGAAAAGTTTGAAACTTCCATTAATTTTTAAAAGTGAATATGTTAACGTCGACATTTACACTGGTTTGAACCAGTAAGTATTATACTTAGTATGTACATCATTTCTTTCATCTTTCCCTCCCTGCTTCCTATGGAACCTGTGACTATTTTATGCTTTTAGTTCTCTTTAAGAATCTAGCAATAAAGCAGTCGCCAGCCTTTGGCAGTGGTGGTTCACGAAATCATCATTCTGTACGCTGAGTTTGCCAGCCTCAAATGACTTGGACATCCACTAGCTATTTTCACACATTAATCTTTACATGGTAATATATACATATTAGTTCACATGTTGGTAATGAAAATCAATCAATACCCTTTAGCTCCCCAAGGAGCATAGGCCTTCAACAAACACATGCCAAGTCTTCCTGTCCTGTGCCATCCGCTCAAGTTCTTTCCATGTTTTCCTCATGATTTTCACCTCTGTTTCCAGTTCTCTTCTCCGTGTGTTTTTTGTCCACCTCTGCCTCTCTTTCCCTGAGGATTCCAGAACAAGGACTGCCTTGTAATGCTATCAACAGGTTTCCTCAATGTGTGTCCTATCCATCGCCAGCGTCTTCTTCTCAACTCTTGTTCCACTGGCACTTGTCTGGTTCTTGTCATCAATTCCACATTTGTGACTTGGTCATACCATTTCAGTCCTTCTATTCTACGCAAGCACCCGTTTATAAAAGTCTGTAGCTTTTTGGTTGTTGTTTTTGTTGTTCTCCATGTCTCAGAGCCATACAATAGGACTGACCACATTTGAGTTGAAGATTCTTATTTTCGTGTTGGACTTGATTTCTCTTGTTCTCCATATGTTTCCCAATGCAATGAAAGCTCCTCTTGCTTTTTGTATTCTTATTTTGATATCACTGTCTGTCCCTCCAACTTTGTCTATATTACTTCCAAGATATGTGTACGATTCTACATCTTTTTGTGGTGTTTCTTCAAGTTCAACCTTGTTATCATTTCTTGCATTTATTCTCATAATCTTTGTTATTTCCCTGTGTATTTTCAGGCCCACTTGTTGTGACCTCTCATTGAGAATTTTCATTTTCTCTTGCATCTGATTATGGTTATGGGACAGAAGAGCCAAGTCATCTGCAAAATCCAGATCATCAAGCTGTTTAGTCAGATTCCACTGGATTCTATTTCTGTTGTGTGATGTCGATGTTTTCATAACCCAATCTATTGCTAGTAAGAAAATAAATGGAGACAAGAGGCATCCCTGTCTCACTCCCGTTCTAATCCTAAACGGTTTTGTAAGTTGCCCTTCATGAAGAACTCTGCATGTCATGTCTTCATAGGTCTTCTTTATTAAGTTAATGATCTTCATGGGAACTCCATAATGCCTCATCAATTTCCGAAGTGATTCTCTGTCTACACTGTCAAATGCCTTTTCATAGTCCACGAATCCGATGTATAGCGGTGAATTCCATTCCAGACTTTGTTCAACTATTATTCTCAATGTGGCTATCTGGTCTGTACAGGATCCATTTTGTCGAAAACCTGCTTGTTCATCTCTCAGTTGCTTGTCTATGGACTCTTTTAATCTCTCCAGGATGATTCTGTTTAATATTTTTGCTGGCACTGATAGTAACATTATTCCTCTATAATTTGTGCACTCTTGTAAATTTCCCTTCTGAGGCAACTTGACCAGATAACCTTCCTTCCATTCTGCTGGTATTTCCTCTCTCTCCCAGACTTTGCCAAATAGTTTGTATAATATCTCTGTAGAGGTATCAATATCTGTTTTGATGGCCTCTGCTGGAATGCAATCTGGACCAGCTGCTTTTCCATCTTTCAGAAGCTCTATGGCTTTCTTTATTTCTTCTCTACTTGGTCGTTCACAGCTGATTTGTAGCTCCTCTTCTGCTGGCTGGATGTCTGGGGGATTAGTTGGAGATGGTCTATTGAGAAGTTCCTCAGAATGTTCTGTCCATCTCTTCATTTGTTCTTGTATATTACTAAGCAATTTTCCATTCTTATCTTTTATGATGCCATTTGCTTGCTTATATTTCCCTGTTAGCTTCTTTGTGTTGTTGTACAGGTCCCTCATATTTCCTTTGGCTGCAGCTTCCTCTGCTTCCCTTGCCAAATCATCAATATATTTCATCTTGTCTCTTTTGATGTTTCTTCTTACTTCTTTGTTTGCTTCTATGTACACTTCATGAGCCTTTGCTTTGGAGCTTCTGGTTTTGCTTCTGTTTAAATCTGCTTTCTTGTTTTTCCTGTCTTCTATCTTGTTCATTGTTTCTGTTGTTATCCATGCTTTGTGCTGATGTTCTCTTTTTCTCAGTACTTCTTCACATGTCTCGTTCCATATATTTTTTACCTGTTGCCAGTGGTCTTCCGTATCTGTTTCATCTTCCAGCTGTTGGAGTACTTGGTATTTGTTGGATACAGTGATTGAAAATTTTCTCTTATTTCCTGATTTCTTAGATATCCCACATTTTACTGTTGTCTATAGCTATATGCTGTTGTAAATTTCTTGAGTTTTAATTTTGTTTTAGCCAACAGAAGATGGTGGTCTGATACAACATCTGCTCCTCTACATACTTTCACATCATGCAATGATGACCTAAACTTCTTGCTTATGCATATGTGATCAATCTGATTCTCAGTTCTGTGGTCTGGTGGTATCCAAGTTGCTTTATGTATTCTTTTATGTGGAAATATGCTTCCTCCTATAGCTAGTTGATTTGAAGCACAGAAGTTTGATAATAGTTCCCCATTCTTGTTCATCGTACCTAATCCATGCTTTTCCATGATTTTTTCAAAGCCAGTGTTGTCTGTTCCTATTTTCGCATTTAGGTCCCCCATCAAAATTGTGATGTCCTTTCTTTTCTTATTGTCCAAGACATTTTGTAGTCCGGTGTAAAAGTCTTCTTTCACAGATTCTTCTTTATCGTTTGTTGGTCCATAACATTGAATGATGTTTATATTTACTTTCTTTTTGGCTGATTTAAACCTGGCTGTTATAATTCGGGGTCCCATTGTTTCCCATTCTATAAGTGTCTTCTGTGCTTCCTTGGACAGCATTAGAACCACCCCTTCACTGTGGTGGGTTCTTTCCTCCTCATGTCCTGAGGACAATACCATTTCTCCTGTGATCAATCTCCTCTTCTCTATGCCTTTCCACCGTGTTTCGCAGAGACCAAGGATATCATCATCATCAGTTGCCATCTCCACAACGAAGGTTGGCTGTAATGGATCTCCAACGTCTGACCAAGGATATCAATCCTGTAATTTGTTATTTCTGCTGCTACCTGTGCAGTTTTCCCTTGTTCACACAGAGAGCGAACATTCCAGGTGCCAATCCTGAAGATTTTCCTAGACGAAAAAAGGTTAGTCGGCAATCCAGACTCCTTTTGGCTTTCTCTAGGCTACTTCATGCGCCTCCTTTCCAGAGGACCTTCTTCTGTCTTGGGCGGCTGAGTTGATTTATATTCTTTATTTGACTTGTCCAAGTTTGTTGAAGTTTTTGTGGTAAAAAGTTTTTTACGGGATGGGGGTAACCAACCCCATGCCCAACCCTCCTTAGTCGCTTTTTACGACATGCCTCGTAGGGTACAGTGTTACTATTCTTTGTTCCCCTTTCGGGCCCCGGTAACACGGGTGGGTAATGAAAATATAGAATGTAAAACGACAACTTACGCCAATCCTGGCTCACAGACTTTTTGCTCAGATGAATAAAAGGCACTGACTGATACATTATTTCACGTGTACTTGGGGTCGTTAATTTAATAAGTTTCCTCTCTGACTTTGTGTGTTTCCTTCATTTTCCTCAGACAGCAGTTTTCCTTATTAAAATGATAGAGATTTCCTGGGTTGTTTTGTAAGTCCCGATAAATACTCAAATAAAAGGTGTACAGTCTGATAAAATGGAATTCTGAATTCTAGGCTTCACTCTGGCAAGGTCTGGTGTCTTGGCAAGCTATCTTCACAGTAGTTTTGACTGACTGAAGCGTCAGGTTATATTCACTGCCTTCCCACGCATTCGTTGTTATGAAACTCAAATGATCAGCCAATCTGATTTGAATATTTTGCCTGACTCATCTAATGCAAAATTTCAAACATTACTTTTCTGAAAATGGGTTGTAAACATCCGATTGCCCTTTGTACCAACTCACGAACATGTCGATAAACTCATACGACAACGTGTTCCAAATGTAACAATTCATTACTTTATCAGACAGTAATCTCTTACTGTGTCTGTCCCTAAGTTGTCTCCCCGTATTCTAAGCTTTGGTGATTCGCGCACTCGTGTCGTATCAGCGATTAAGCAATGCGCTTCACGATTTTACTGATAATCTGTCGCGGCCAAGCTGTTGTAGACGAGAATTATCTCAGCCACTCCTTGCAATTGTGAGGTGTTCATCATCAACAAGGGGTGTCGAATGTTTGAACAAACAAACTCCCTGCTACATAACAAACAAAAAGAAAAGGGTGCGACGAGGGAAAAAAATCGCATTAAAATCAGTACAAAAATGTAACTGATTACTGCCGTAGTGAAAGAGAGATCGGAAAGAGGACGCACCAAAATCCATCTTGTGACATAAATGGGTGCTTGCAACTGGCACTAGTCTAGTTCTTGTCAGCAGTTTCACATTAGCTTAGCGAGCTTGTAGTGTCATTTCAATCATTCTATTCTACGCAAGCACGCATTTTCTTCTTGTTGTTGCTCTACGTGTTTCAGTTTCTCCGTATTGCATAAGCAGCGACAAGGGAAATAATAACATATTATTGTGCCCAGACCCTCTATCTAGTCACAGACATACATCTTTCAATTAATATACAGAAAATAACTACTATTTATACGAAAGTTATTATTACATTTACTGGTTGCTGTTTTTGTTGTTTAAACAATTTTATGTCATTTGATTTGAAAGTTGTTTGAGTGTTTCAAATCTTTGAGCCCTTGGTTCACTAGGTTTTAGATTACATAGGAAGCTGAAATTTTGCACACGATCCTCTATCATGGTACATTTTAAACTTTCACAATTTGAATGAACCTCGCGTTCACAATTTGAATGAACCTCGAGTGACCTGTCCTTTGCCCGCTATACAAAAATTAATGCCGAAAAAGTCATATAGTTGTTTACAAGACCACAGCTATAAAAGAATCAATTTGATGACGTTGTACACAAAATTGTGAACAAGATCACATAACTTGGTGACGATGCATACAAAATTGTGAACAGAATCACAGAACGTTTCTATTTTTAGTGCATTTTAAAATAAAAGGCTGTTGCCTAAAACATGTTTTCCTTTACTTGTTCTAGGTTATGAGAAGCCGATGCCAGATACCTGAAGACAAGCTGGCACAAGCCAAGGCCGTTCTTAACAGGTACATCGAACAACAAACAGGAGCTCCTCCAACCGGTGGACCTGCCACGGCAACTCCAGTAACGCAGTCTTTTGGAACAACCGGAACGCCACCTACAGGGGCACCCATAATGCTGTTCACCGGGACACCCTCGGCTCAGCTGACTGTGACTGGATCCCCAATCATTCAAGCTACTGGAGTGACCGGAAGAATTACTACAGTTTAAAATCCGTAAACGGCGCAGAGAGTAACGGCACCGTAAACTCCCTTGTATCTCATGTCATCTGTATCGTCCAGTTTGTAAATTTAAACATTATTCGCATATTCGCAACAACAAAAAAACCCGAACTGAAGACATTGAACGGAGTAGAATATGGTAAGAAACCACTTCTCTCCACGAAACCTGTTTGGGGATGTCGGGGACCTTGAGCTGACTACTTCCTTTATTAGAGACAATAATGTGGAAGTCTGAGGGCGAACGAGGAAGAAGAAGAAGAAGAAGGAAGCTTTTTCAAAATGAAAATTAATTTTATTTTAAACTATCATCACGTAGCTAGTATTGCGATAATATGTCATATTACATGTTCTCATTTAAGCCCTGCAGCTGTTAATATTTCTTATGTAGATGTTCCGCCATGTTTCTCTGCGTTTAGCCAATCATAATCGCCGGTTTAGTTTGCGCTGTTCACGGCGTATGAAGCTGTCACTGCAGACGGTCCCCTTGTCGGGAAAGCCTGTATCAAACATTCACAGGCTTTTACACCAGTGGTTTATGTAGCAATTTATTTTAAATGATGATTTTGCCAGCCTTCAGCCCAAACTCATATTAGTTGCACTGTACGACATGCATCAGGAAGCAGTATGCCTATTTTTTTTTCTATGTGTCATCACAGACTCACGAGAACTTCACGAGACTTTAGGGGCATATATTTGAATGAAAGATGGGACCATAAACAAACAAACAATTCACTAACAGAAGAACTGGATAAATTACTATGACCCATGCCATTAGATCTTCCATAGAGCTAAATATTCGTTGAGACACAAAGATAGAATTTAGCACTCTATAGGTGTTTACTGCAATATTAAACACAGCAGAATTTACACTTGTACAAGCAATGTTCTGTTTATTGATGCAAACTTTATTTTGAGTTTTATGGAGGCGATGTGGTCAGCAATCACGCCGGCCGCCTTAACCTTCCCAGAGTTCATCTGCTACCCAATTCATGAGGCTGGGTAGACCCCGGAGTCGTTTGCGGTCTAATGGAAAATCCCACCGCTACTGGGAATCGAACCAACGAACGAACAAACTTTATTTTCGAAGGGTTAAGAATTGGGCTCGCAGGCCCGTCTAACATTCTGCCCTTCCACTCTCATTTATCTTGCATATTATATCCTTTCATTCCCACATGTTACTTTAAGCATTAATATGGAGGCATGCAACATTATAAAGGTAATTTAACAGCGTGCATTTACAGTATGCAGTCATAATCAAAATTAAGTAGTGTTAATTAAACAAACATTATAATAAAATTAAATTAAATTTAAAAAAAAAAAAAAAAGTATTTGACAGTCTGCTATTGAAGGAGGTGAGACTTGGTGTTATTTCTTTGCCCTCCTTAACCCAAGAGCAGAATCAGTAGGAGAGATAGATGGACATAACTTTATTTAAAAGGGTAAAGAATTGTCGACCCAGGTCTGTCCGACCATCCAGCCCTTTATCTTTCATTCTGTATCCCGACACTCACTCATGTGTTCATCAGCAATTAATCGGCATTTTTGAATGTGTCATTAAACATCAATACACAAATTACATAACATATTCTCGCTTATATCTGTACGTTCTTGAAGGAAAATGAAATAATAATAATAATTTCTTACGCACTTCTGTAGCAGGACACATCTTCGAGCTGTAAAAATGTATATCTGCTCATTCGCATACACATCATCACATTTAAGCAAACAAAATACAATTACACATTTCAAAAGTACAGTGCTATGCAGGTACATTCTCACATACATTATATTATATAGCAATACTACGTGGAAATAAAACAAATTTTTCGCATAGACAATAACGAGCGGAAGAGGAAAAGAAAGGTTGACATATAGATAAGATGTGGACTGACAATGGCTGCTTCTTTGGGGGTAGATAATCAGTGTTGATTAAGTGTTTAAAAAGTGCTTTGTTGAATGAGTATTGGACCACCGAGTTAGGAAGCCAGTGCACTAACCACTTCGTTACGACAGCTCCCATGTGGTTTATACATAATTCTTTGTTTTCACACTGTTCGTAACTCTAGTTACAGATTATGTATACTTCTGCATGCCATCTCAGACTGTCCAATATATTATCCTCTCTATCCGCTAACTGTTCTCCAGTTAGCTCCCCGGGGTTATTGAGGATATCAATAAACATTATGATTACTGCTCCCTCATACATGTCGTAAGAGCTGATTAATATGAGGCTGTGCGAGGGGCTGACAGCCGCATCTTTTAAGACAAATAGTTACAGAAATCATGGTTTTAAGAGCTCATGAATGCTTTCGCGCAGACTTCTGGCAAAGGGACCTGCTACAGTGGGTGCGCCATGCTCCGTAGGGAATGAAAAGAAAACAGATAATGAAAGTCGAGCTTCTTTTTTGTTAAATTTCTCTCTTGTGGTGATGTTTTCATGACATCCCATGGACAAACCTCGTTTTTTTTTTTTTAAAATGGTTATCTCCCACTACAGTAATGCTTTCCAACCATCATTTTCTCTGTGACCAATAAATATAGATTATCTTCCTTTGCGGTGATGACGTCCAGCCATTTCTCGCCTCTAACCTTCTTTGAGACATATGGATTATCTCCCTTTGGAGTGATGTAATCCAGCCACCCGTTTCTCTAAATGTGTCGGAGTAATATGGGCTACCTCCCTTTGATGTGATGTTTCCAGTCAGCCAGTTCTCTAACTTTGTCCGAATAATATAGATTATCTCCCTTGAGGGGGAAAAAAAGAGGGGGGGCGGGGGCGATATTTTCCAGACATCGTCCTCTCTAACTTTGCGCATACATGTGGAATATTTCGTAGCCTTACACAAAAACCTTTCGAGTTGAGATTTAAACAGAGCAGTCAAATAAAAATGCAAACAAACAAAACTATAATCGGACATATATGTGCCTAATCAAGGGCTAAAAAGAGAAGTGACGAGTAAATATCATTATGATTATCCTTCAGCTCCCTCTGAAGCATAGACGTCAATCAGTTCACGCCAAGGCTTTCTGTCCTATGCCACCCATTCAGGTTCTTTCCCTGCCTTCTCTATACATTTTAAAGTATATCTTCAGCTCAGTTTCTACGTTTGTTTTTTTTTATGCCTTACTCTATGTCTCTTACCTTGGGGGTTCCAGACAAAGGACGACCTCATTGTATTATCATCTAGTTTACTCACTGTTTGTTCTATCCAACGACAACGCCTTCTCTTCTCCTCCTGTTCAAGTGGTATTTGTTTGTTTCTTTCCATCAGTTCCACATTGGTGATTTTGTCCTACTCTTGAAATTCTTCCATTCTATGCAAATAAGCATTTTTGGAAGTCTGTGTTACGGAGTATTTTACGCAACAATTCTTTGTCATTGGAAGTAAGAAAGAGAGTTCTTCGGTGTTATATAGAACCAATCCTGACATATGGCAGTGAGTCATGGACAATTAGTAAACAAGAAGGGAAGGCACTAGAGGCCACAGAGATGTGGTTTTACAGAATGTTAAAAATACCGTGGACAGCTAAGAAGAGTTAATGAGGATGTCCTGAGAGAGGCCAATGCACAATGGAAACTTATTTCACAAGTTAGAAAGAAGTAATCCACTTTTTGGGGGGCAAGTTATGAGAAGAGGACAGCTGGAATATATCATAACAACAGGTAAGGGAATATATCATAACTACAGGTAAGATTGAAGTAAATACTGGACAGTTTGACATCGTGGCATGGAAAGAAGTCAACGGCAGAATTGATAAAATGTACTGGAGACAGGAAGCTGTGTACAGGCATGATCTCCTACGCCACTAGGCATGGTACTTGAATAAGAAGAAAAGTTATGGAAAAATTATTTGTCGTTTTTGTTGTCATCCGTGTTTCAGAGCCAAACAATATAGCTGTCTACTCAGCTGGCTGAAGATTTGATTTGGCCTTGAACTCTCTTGATGTCCATGTTATTTCAAGTGTAGTAAATGTTGCTTCTGTCTTTCGTACTCTGAATGTGTTATCATTGTGCGTTCACCAGACTGTGCTCGTGTTGCTGCCAGGATATGTGTATGAGTCAATTAAATAGATCGCAAAGGTCTTTTGTATTTTCACAAGCATCCTAATATAACCGACGGACCTTGCGTCTATGTTGAACAATGTGCGGTTCTCTAAAACGAGGCAAAACTCTTATTTAAAATAAAATGTATGAGTCTAAATCTGTTAAGGGTGTTGTTTTTCCCAGGCGCATTCTTTTTATCTGTAATATTTTGAAGTCTGGTTTCATTCAATAAAGCGCCTTTTACGTTATCTTTGACAGCAATAGTTACACCTCCACTACGACGTGTCCTTTCTTCCTCATGTCCTGATGATGGCTGTACTTTTTAGGTGTTCAGTGTCTTTTCTATTTTCTTCCATCTCTTTTCGCATGGTCTTAGGGTACCTGTTTTATAGCTCTTTTTTTTTTCTTTCATTTCTGCTGCCAACTGTGAAGTTTTTTTCTTGTTCGTTTAGTGTTTGAACATTCCTGGTGATTTTCATAAAATTAAAATGGTGGAGTCAGCTGCCCAGAGGCCTCTCTGCTTTCTCTTGGTTGCATCCCTTTGGTGATAAAGGAATCTCATCCATCTTGGATGACTGAGATGAACTACTGCAATTACTGCTTTGAGTGATTTGTTAATGGTGTTGAATTTCCTTTGGTTTTAAGTTTCGTCATAATGAGGTTGTCTGTCTTATTCCCCCCGGACATCTTTTATGTATGCATAGTGGTTTCCAATGTTACTTTCTTTGCTCCTTTCTCCGGGTCACGGGAGCGCCTAATGGAATTAACTGCAAGTTTAAATTTCGTCGTTTGTAGATTTAGTTTAGTTAAAGTTGTAGATAGGTTGACCGCATGGACAATATTGGGGGAGGTGGAAACATTAATTCACTGAATATCAAACAGTGCCCCTTTAAAAAGATAACACTTTTTGTTTTTGTTTGTGGGATTCAAATAGTCTGATACAATATTCCTTTGTGTTATTACTTGTATGTTATATAGATTAGTATATTTTGTGCTATAGATGTGTATTTTTCTTTTACATATTAATATTCTTTGGTTTTACTTACAAATACTCATGGTACATTCTTTTGCAAACTATTCGTTCTGTAATTTCTTGCGATTCCACACTTTCGTGATGTGTTTTATCGTGTAATATTTTATGTGAGCTGCTTCACCCTGCAATTTTTGTGTGAAATTGTTCCAACGTGTAATTTTTTATGAACTGTGTCATCATAGATTTTTTTTTTTAATAAACTGTTTCATCCTGCAAATGTATGTGAACTGTTTCATCCTGCAAATTTATGTGAACTGTTTCATCCTGCAAATTTATGTGAACTGTTTCATCCTGCAAATTTATGTGAACTGTTTCATCCTGCAAATTTATGTGAACTGTTTCATCCTGCAAATTTATGCGAAATAAATCCTACTATAATCTTATGTGAACTGTTTTTATCCTGTCGTCCTGTGTAAACTGTTTCATTGTGCAATTTTTCTGTGAACGGTTTCATCCTGTACCGTCATGTGAATTGTTTTCCCGTACTGTTATGTTAATTGTTTCATCCCGCACTGTTATATGACGTGTTTCATCCAGTGCTGTTATGTGAATGGTTTTATCTTGTCTACTAATGATTTCTATATCATCTAATTTATGTGTGAGGTGTTCCATCGACTGATTTTTCTGTGAGATATTTCGTCAATTATTTTTTTTTCTTTCAGCTGTTTCGTCAAATTATTTTTTTTAGGTGAGCTGTTCCATTTACTCATTTTTCTGTGAGCTGTTTCATCGACTTATTTTTCTGTGAGCTGTTTCGCCAAATAATTTTTTGTTCTGTGAGCTGTTTCGTCAAATGATTTTTTACTGATAGCTGTTTCGTCAAATAATTTTTTGTTGTTGAGCTGTTTCGTCAAATAATTTGTTTCTATGAGCTGTTTCGTCAAATAATTTATTTTTCTGTGAGCTGTTTCGTCAAATAATTTGTTTCTGTGACCTGTTTCGTCAAGTAATTTTTTTCTGTGAGATATTTCGTCAAATAATTTTTTTTTTCCGTGAGCTGTTTCGTCAAGTAATTTTTTCTGTGAGCTGTTTCATCAAGTAATTTTTATGTGAGTTTTTTCATTTGTCTTTTTATGTTAACTGTTTCATCAAGTAATTTTTATGTGAGTTGCTGCATTTGTCTCCTTATGTTAACTGTTTCATCCGATAATCTTGTATGACCTGCTTCCCCAGTAATGTTCCATCAATTGCTTCATTCCTGTAACCGTATTAGAGATATTCACCATGCAATATTTTGTGAACTGTTTAATTTTTTGTGTAAACTGTTATTATCTGTGTCTCTAATGAACTGTTTCATCCTGTAATCTTATGTAACTTGTTTAATCCTGTAAACGTGTGTGAACTATTTCATCGTGTAGTATTTTTCGAACATTTTAATTTTGTACGCTTTTGTGATCTGTTTTGTGGTTTAGTCGTTTGTGAACTGTGTCATCACTGTAATCTTTCGTGAACTGTGTCGTCACTCTAATCTCTTGTGAACTGGGTCGTCCCGTAATCTTTTGTGAACTGGGTCGTCAGTAAATCGTTTGTGAACTGGGTCGTTCTGTATTTCGTGAACTGGGTCGTCCTGTCATCTTTTATGTCCTGAGTCATTGTGAACTATTTTGTTAATTGGGTCGTGCTGTAAAATTGTGTGAATTGTGTCGTATCTTTTGTTAATTGTTCCATGGTGCAATATACTGTTAGCTGTTTCACCTTGTCAATCCTTTACCAAATGTTGTATCTAAAATCCTTTGTTTACAGTTTCGGCATGTAATCTTTGGTGAATTGTTGCATTGTACAATAATTTGCGAAATGTTTGATTGTGTTAATCTTTTGTGAACTCTTTCAGCGTAGAATCTGTTGTCAGTTGTTTCTCACTGAAGTATTTTTGTAGCATGTTTCTAACGTAATCTGTCATATCAAGATTTCATTACATGTATGAATGAATTTTTATTTTCATTATTAATAAAAGTGGACCTGGGATCAATTAGTCATATATTTCTTTTGTTGTTTTGAATGTACGCCTTTATGTTGTTCTGGTGTTTAAAGCAACACCCTTGAAGCTTTATTCGTAGTTGTAGAATGTAGTAAAGGAAGATGGTTGTAGAATGAAGTAAAGGAAGATGGTTGTAGAATGTAGTAAAGGAAGATGGTTGTAGAATGTAGTGTGGCCGAGATTGCAATAGTGTCAATTTTTTGCGCTATATACAAATGCAGGACACTCCATTGGCTGCAGCAACAGCATTCATGCACTTTTAAAGCCATGGTTTCTGAAACAATGCATTTTAAAAGATGAGGCTGGTACCCCCCGCACAACCTCTTATTGGTCGCCTCTTACGAAATATCCAGGTCACACACAAAATGATGCATACTACCAGCTCAACAGAAGAGAACAAGTGGCAATCTTCAGACTTTGCACTAGCCACAACAGATTGAGATTCCATCTATTCAACAAGCTAAAGATAGGAACTACCGATCAGTGTAACTGTGGCACTGATAAAATGACTGCTGAACATCTGCTTCAAAGTTGCCTAACGTACGCGGAACAGAGAAAGCGCATATGGCTGACACCTGTACCATTCGTGGAAAAGCTCTACGGAGATTCTAATAGCCTCAAACTGACTACTGCTTTCTTTGAAAAAAATTAAGTGAACGTCTTCTTCTTCGTTCACCCTCAGATGTCAACTTGAATAAGTTCAAAGTTCACCCTCAGATGTCAACTTGAATAAGTTCAAAGAAAGCAGTGGTCAGCCTGAGGCTGTTGATATCTCCGTAGATTTTCTCCAGGAAAGTGGACGTCTGAGAGTGTACGATGAAGAAGAAGTCTGGTAATATCGTAGTATCCATTACTGCTAAAAGCAGAGACAGAATTTGAAAAGATGACAGCAGAAAAGTTGTAAGAACTGTCATAATCATGCTCCTCTTCCTTCCGTATAGAGCCTGTAACCACTACAACAGCTGGTCGCTGGACAGGAAGCTGGCACCAAGGATTCACATACTCTTGTGGCGGGTGTTTATGTAGCAAATAGTTTTACGTAATGAAGTCTTAAGTATCATGTACAACTTCATATTTATCGCCTTGTACGACATGCTTGAGGAGCAGTGGGAATATTATTTCTTTGTTTCATTAGAGACCCTGTGGTAGGATGCGATTATGTAAATATAGTTATAGGGGACTTAGTGTACTGACTGAGATCAGCTGTGAAGGTATCTGTATCTAATAAGTTTGGTGTGTTACAGATGACCTTACTTGCTACCACATTTAGACCTCAATCAGACTTATTCTTGAATTTAGTGATGACTACGTTTAATGTCTAGGGTTATGATAGTGATGTAGTGTAATTCACAACAACCAACAGACAGATGAACACCTAAGTTAAGATCCTCAACAAATTGACAACAATATGACAGTCACAAACAACTAACACTCTAAAGATTATCTTATTAAGTCAAGGGTTAAACTTTAACAAATGTATTGAATTTTTTTCAATAAATAGATATTCTGATCCTACTACACAGTGAATCAGGAATCTCAAGCAAATGTAAACACAATGTTTATGTACAAAATTTTATACAAAGGATCTTTGTCCCGACATATAATATTATTATAATATGAGTGTAATGTTGTGAGGTAGTATTATGAGGCAATACTGGCTGTTTGAGCTAGGTTGTTGGTTGTCATCACGACTTCATGTGTTTGTTACTGGTGGAAATAATATTAAAGGATTCACAGATTCTTTTACTTTTTAAAACAATTGCTGTCCCCCTTGGACTATTTATGTAAGTTCAATTGAAGTGGGTTATACAAGGGTGAGCTGCTCGTGCTGACAAATTCTTAGCTCAGATAGCGGCTGCAGGAAAACTGTCTCCTCTGCTCGCTTGCTTCTCAGTTTGCTAAAAAACCCCACAATGGCCGATATCTTGGGCAAGGAGTCTGCTGCCAGAGTTCTGGATCAAGCAAGGCTCAGACCATGTGCTGCTATATTAACATCAGTACCACGGTCCCTGAAATAAGAAGGTTGTGCCTCCTTCTTCATAACTAATATATAATATATTTCCACACTGACGTACAAGACAGTACAAACATAAAGTTCAGCGCTGTAGGCCAAATGCTAGCTTTTCATGTGACAATATACACCAGTATTCCTCTCCCTAATGGTTACAATGCCTCTGCAATTCCAGCGTTAATCCCTTCTATACAATAGGATAGGTGTCATGTTACATATGGCAATCCAATATATCTATCTGTATAGGCAGTTATACTCCTCTCTGACAATCTTTACAAGGTGGAGCAATATCTAGGCTTTGCCTCATGTTTGCTACTGAACCACACACATACAGACATAATTTATCATTTCACATTCAATTTTCATATGAAATATATTAAATATGTCTAGCTTACCACAATTCAAGGAAATATTAAACAAGTAACGTTGACTGGCGAGGAATTCTGGCACAATTTTGATCTGCCTTTGTCCAGGCTTTTCCTTTATTAGAAAATTCTTACCTTGCTCTCAACGTACTTGATTTTCACAAGATTTATTTTCAAAAATGGCAGTGAACTGACGCTTCTATTTGACCATATCTAACGTTCTAACCAATCAGGCCATGTTTACATGAGCCTTTGAAAAAAACTATCCATCCTATCCGTTGCCATTAACAACAATATTTGTATTTGCAGTTAGACCATTAAGGTTTCGCCTTACATTTTACTACAGCCAATCAAATCGTATCTAACTTGTCGGCCTCATTTTCCCCAAAGCAGTGTTTTCCAAACATGCCATAAAAAAATAAGCAGATATGATCTTGTGCTGTCAGTCAACCCCACTATAGTATTTTGGCTATAATTTGTTAATTAATAGACTATTTGCGTAACACATAACATATTCTTTGTCAACAAGTCCTAAGGTACAAGAATATATAAGTTTAATGAGGCTAAGTGGCTTCGTTCAAAATATGTATTTTTCTATGATAGTCGTGTATTTTGCTGTTACCACCTGTTCACTTCCATACTAGGGGATGTCTTCTGTACTGTCAGACTAATGTCAGGAGCTTAGACATAAAACAGTAGAATGTCAGGTTTCCCAATAAGACTTTAAACCTGTTTTCAAAACCTAACCTCGTATCGTTAGTGTTTTTTATCACTGTTTATTTGAAAAAATCAGGCCTTCATGCGTTTCGCGTGTGATTGGCGTTCACTTTTTAATCGCGAGACGACGTAGTATTATTGCTTCGCTCCGTCTATCCTTTCTCGTCTCTGCTTAGCCCGTCTGTCTTTCTAGGTCAACTTTGTGTGTATAATTACATTAATGCTAGTATTGGTATCTAGGTCATTATGCAGTTTGCATATCAAGGTCTTCTAAGAAATACAGTACCAGTTTTATTTTTAGAAACGACTGTGATTCGCGTGTAGTTTATGCAGACAAAGTAGAAAAAGGGGGGTCTCTTTTTCAGCAATTATGGCGTTCTACAACGCTGGCGTACGCTATTGTGAAAGCACTGGTCTTTCACCATTCTTCTTTCTTTCATATTATTTCGTTCGGCTTTACATTTATGTTCTAATTTTCCAGTTTTATTCCAATTTATATATGGGTATTAGAATTTTTCCCCCCCGGCCCCCCCCCCCCCCCTGGAACTGCACGTTGTTACGTGCAGTCTTTGATATCTTACAATATTATACATAGGTAATTTTTTAGTGCTTAAGGGAAAGTCATTATTGAGTTACTTCCCTTGAAAGTTGTGTCGGCTCTTTCGATCAAACTCCGCGGATAAATCCATTTTACTGCGATTTATTCGTTGTTTGGGTAATAATAGATTGTTCTTGCTTCAGAATATCTATGGCCTGAATTTATGTGTATTGTTTGTCTGAGTAGGACGAGTCTGTCTTATATCTGTATATCTTTACATATCTAAGTCGAACTATATGTTCTGTTGTCTCTAGAGAGGTCGAAGGCTATTCGGCGGATGTGTCGCTAGAGTGTGGTGTGATTTGGCTTCGTCCTGATAGGGACTGTGTGTTTTCCATGTCGGCCTGTCGCCGGGGAAAAAGTGATCTCAGTATTTGTGGGGAAGGTGATAGTCGTCTAAACCTATCGTGTATGCTTTACCCCAGTGTTTAGTCGTATTGCCAAGGAATGGCAGTTTCATATTTCCTATACCAAGGTAATCAAAGATACTCTTATGAACTCTCGATCGAAGCCACCATTTTCGATAGTTACGATTTGAATGTCTAAGAGAATATATTTGACTCGATGAAAACGACTTCGATTCCTAGCAGCACTATATCCTGTAGATTGCAGTCAATTGTTCATGATCAAATCTACAGAGCAATGAAATGTTTTATGAATGACTAACTTTAGGACAGATTCATTATCTGTATCCAAACGTGAGTGACAGCTCACGAGTGAAGCCATCTTGGAACCAAAACATGTAGTGACTTTCAAGAAGAGAAAAGGGATGCCCGTATTATCGCTTGTTTAGTCCAGAGATCACTGCTACACATGAGAACCCGTTATTAGCGGTTCAATATTATTATATGGAAAAATATGTGCTGAACATTATGTTGAAGAATCGTCGCTAGACGAGATTAGGTTTAGAAGCCATCTGAAATATTGTTTATAAGCTGACGTGCTCAGTCAGTGAAGTCAGATGATATATGTATGGGCGATACTGAGTGCTTGGCTACTGACAGTCCATTATACACTTATTCTACATGAGTGCCCATGTAACATTGCAAGACCATTTATCCACTGTACTATGATGTATTATGGCAACCTGTGATTTGTCACTATCTGTGCTGTCGAGTGTGTACGTCCAATTAAACTTTAGAAAAGGTACACAGTCGTTGGTGTCGATGACTTCCAGCCATACATGAGTGTGAGAAAAGAACATTTTTTGTCAACACCACGAACCTTTATCATCATTCGCACATTATACACTCAATCCATGTCTACACACCACTGCGTAGGTCAAGTTGACATTCCATACACTACAGTGGAGCAAACAACACCATAGAGATCTTATCAACTGATGATGATGATGATGTCTGCTTCCATCCACTTATATCTATCTTTTGGTGGATATCATTAACGGGAATAAAAATCCAACGTTATCAACCTTATCAACTGGTGGACCAGCTTTCTGGGTTTGACCTCGCAGAAGTTCAGAAGTCAACAGATTACCGATACCAGACCGTTTCCTGTGGCTGATACGACACACTTGCAGTATTGGTTTGCTCTTTGTCAACACTTCGTCACGTGACCTGTCAAGTGAATGCAGTATGTAGGTCAGCGTTGTTGACATTTTTTACATTAGACATTATAGAGTTTCACAGAACAGTTGGATCAATTCTTGTCAATGTTAACAGGAAGACAGTATTTGTGAACTAAGAAGTCCTATTTTCATCGATGGATCTTCTTGTTTTCCATATATGAACTTTAATATTTAAGGCCAGAATGTTTAATTGAATAAAGTGGCAGTTTGTTTGTTTTCATAAAAATAACTTTGCCATTACTGTAAAACTGAGCCTATTTTGCAACACATACTATCATACACATAATTTATATATATTTATGTTTACATGTTATTTGTTTGTATAGTATGTTAGTTTCTATGTCAGCGGGTTGTGTTTAAGGTTGGGCGGCGTCCTCACAACAGAATATCCCACGTCATAGAGGGTCCGTTGTGGGCGTTTTCTATAGGTGCAATTTTCTTGATTGAAAATTTGCTGCGACAACTGTTGCTTTTGTGTTAGCTGTGAAGTCTGTAATTATTGTTATTTTTGTAATATTTCTTTGTTCTTTAGTTTTGTTTTGATTTGTTTGTAATTTGTTGGTCTAACCTTTTCTATCTTTCAGTTCTATTCACAATTTATATTCATATATTGTGACGTCATTTGTGTTGTTATTCTTTGCAGATTCAGTGATTATTTTCATTGATTTCCCTATTTGATTTATTTTGATTTCTGCAAACGTTCTTGTATTGTCAGTCCTATTTGTACTTTATGTATTCTGTTGGTTGACATATGTTTTATATAGGTATATTTCATAAGACACAATTGCCTGTGCACTGCACTTGGATTATGGTATAAACCAGTACCTGATTATTATTACTATTATACAAGACCTTATTAAAGGCTTGTGACCCACAGATATTGGGATAGTATACTGATTAATCAAGTCATTGAGAACTTGTGGTATTATTATTGATTCAGGTGATTAGTATTATTGTTAGACATCATGTCTACATTAGAATACTTCATTACACAAGGGAAAGCCCTTGATAAGACTGGTCAACAATTAGAACAATGGGCAGTTGCTCAATATGACAAAGCATTAGCTGCAGAAGAGAAAAGATTAGCTGCAGAAGAAAGAAAAGCTATGGCGGAAGAGAAAAGATTAGAAAGAGAAGCTGAGGCTGCTGCTGAACAAAAGAAATTGCAGATGCAGGTGGAGGAAAGGAGATTTGAAGCTGAACAAAAAAAATTAGAAAGAGAAGCTGCAGCTGAACAAAAAAAATTAGAAAGAGAAGCTGCTGCTGAACAAAAAAGATTAGACAGTGAAGCTGAACAAAAAAAATTAGAAAGAGAAGCTGCTGCTGAACAAAAAAGATTAGACAGTGAAGCTGAACAAAAAAGATTAGACAGGGAAGCTGAACAAAAAAGATTAGACAGGGAGGCTGAACAAAAAAGATTAGATGCTGAAGAGAAAAAAGCAATAAGAGAACATGAATTTGAGTTGGAGAAATTGAGATTGACAAGTATGAGTAATGTTAATCAGGCATCTAGTGGTAATGGTAAACCTTCTACTTACAAGGTTAAGGTTCCACCGTTCAATCAGTCCAGTGACGATATTACATTCTGGCTGGATAGATTTGAACGTTCTTGTCGTACACATAATGTGGATAAATCACAATACGCTAATCAATTATCAGAAAACTTGAAAGGTGAATCTTTGACTAGATTATGCCTTGTAGGAGAAGCAGATAAGGATAATTATGATGTCATTAGGGCGGCTTTGATAAAAAAATATCAGCTAAGTGAGGAAGGCTATCGCCTTTTATTTAAAACGATGGTACCTGAGACGGGTGTAGAATTCTCAGAATTCACTGCAAAGGCACGTCTCACAGTTGATCGTTGGATTGAGCTTTCCAAAACAGAAAAAACGTATGAAGGACTTATGGATTTGTTGCTCAGAGATAAGATTATGTCATGTGTGAACAAACCTTTCCTTGAATTTATACATGAGCGTAAACCCAAATCTCTAAAAGAAATGGAAGAATATTGTTCCCAATATGTCACTGCACACCCCGACGTGACTTTTGGCAACACTAAGATTAAGGAGAGTATGCCAGTTGCTTCAGCAACACCATACAATCCCAATTATTCACACAGATTTCAGGGACCTCAAAACAGATTTGATAAAAAAGGTAACCATAATAGTTATCAAAACCAAGGTAACCAATCATTTCAGGGTTCTTCTTCAAAGAACTGGAGACGACCTGATAGCTCTCGACACAGGGGTGGTCATAATTATAGGAATTTCCGTAGAGGAAGTAATTATAGAAACTATCAGGGTTATCCGTCTTGGAGTCAACAAGATCATAATTACAGAGATACTCATTATAATGAATATGATAATGGTAACCAAGGGAACTATGACTCAAACCCAAATAGGGGTTACAATAGAGGTAACAATAACTACAGAGGTGATAATAACCGAGGTAGATCTCAAAACAAAAGACATAAACCACATTTTCAGGCAAACTCTGCACAACAAGAGTCCCATGAAGCCTATAAACAGAGTAAAGATAATAATGATGCTAGTAATATGGCATGTGCCGCTTTTGATTTTGGGAGAGCATCTCAGTGCCCCCAATGCAAAACGTTATTTGAGCCAACCACAGTGTCTACTTTAAGCTGTGGCCATCCTCTTCCTGCTCTTCCGGCATCAGTCGCGCATGATGGAAGAGGTTCTCTTGTCTTACATAAGGGTTTAGTGAATAACAATCCAGTCTCTGTGCTATTTGATTCTGGATGCACCACAATTGGTGTTAGGCAGTCACTCGTAGATCCTTCCCGTGCCACTGGACAAGTAGTCAAATGTGTAACATTTGGCGGCACATTAGAGAAATACTCTACTGCTATCATTAGGATTGCTACTCCTTTCTTTACAGGAGATGTACACGCATGTCTTCTTCCGAATCCGATCGCTGACCTCATCATCGGTCGCATTCATGGAGTCAAAGAATGCACTCCGCAACAAATTTCCACGTGGGAAAGGCAAAACATGCAGATTGCTAACGCTGTAGTCACTAGAGCTCAGGCTCTTAATATGCCTCAAACTTCATCTACTGAAGATAATGAAGTGCATAACCAAGATAATCCCTTGGTAATTTCTCGTGACTCGTTTATAAAACAGCAAGAAGATGATCCCACTCTGAAGAAATTCTTCATTCTTGCAACTAAAGGTGATCCGAATAAAGACACAAGTCGTAAATCGTGGATTACAAAGAAGAATGGCGTACTTGTACGTATGGTTCAAGACTCCATTACGTCAAGTCATTCTCAAATCCTGGTTCCCAAGAATTTGAGAGTTAAAATTTTGCAGCACGCTCACGACTCTCAGTGTGCTGGACACATGGGTTTTTCCCGTACTAAGTCAAGAGTCCTTGCGGCTTTCTTTTGGCCATTGGTAAACAAGGACATACGGATTTATTGTCGATCTTGTAAAGTATGTCAGGAAGTTAAATCCAAAGGTCCACGGCATGCTGCACCCATTCAGGCGGCGGACATTCCTATTCGGCCGTTTCAAAAAATGGCCATAGACATTATTGGTCCATTTAAGATCAAGTCTGCCAGAGGACATCAGTTTATCTTGACGTGTGTTGATATGTGCACACGTTGGCCAGAGGCTATTCCTCTGAAGAGCATTACTACTGCTGATATTGCAGATGCTCTTTGGCTTATATTTTCTCGTCTGGGGTTCCCCGGAGAGATATTGTCAGACCATGGCACCCAACTAATATCAGATACCATGTCTCAAGTAATGTCTACTCTGCAGATAGATAGATCTTTAAGTAGTATCTACCATCCAATGTCTAATGGTATGGTCGAACGCCTTAATAGAACACTTAAAAACTTACTGGGGAAGATAACTGAGGATCATCCTCAAGACTGGGACAGAGTTTTACCTGCGGCCCTCTTCGCTTACAGAGAGGTACCCAATGAACATACGGGATTTTCTCCCTTTGAACTCGTCTTTGGCGCGCGTCCGCGTGGCCCTATGTCGTTGCTTCACGATCTCATAACATCTGACAATATTGACGATGACACAAAGTCATCCTACGAATATGTCATCGCGTTGAGACAAAAGATTATCGAAGCATGCAAATTAGCAACTTCTTCTTCTGAATTTGCGAAACAGAAGGCAAGGCAATTTGCCAATAAGAAGAGATGCTTACGACAACTTTGTCCTGGTGACAAAGCATTTGTATTACTACCTTGTAGGGAAAACAGATTACTTATTTCTTGGAAAGGTCCGTACGATATAATATCGAAAATTTCCGATGTCGACTATATTGTCGATATTGATGGGAAGCATAAAACCTTCCACATCAATATGCTTACTGAATTCCATGAACGTCCGGATTATTTGCAACCCATTTTCCAAGCAACGGACAATTCTCCAGTACAACATGGTCATTACTCATCACTGTCCGTGATACAGGATGAGGAAACAAGTTTTTCAGATGTAAATCTTCCTCTTCCAATGATCCCACTTCATTCCAGTGAATCATGGAAGAACGTTACTGTCTCTCCTGATTTGTCTCTAGGAGAACAGCGACAAGTTTCAACTATGTTGCAAACATTTCAGGATGTACTCACTGACATCCCTGGACAAACGAATGTCATTCAACATGACATTGTTCTAACTGACCATACTCCTATTAGGGTTAGACCTTATCCTATACCTATACATTTTCAAGCACAGGTCGAGAAAGAGTTGGATGAGATGATAGATTTGAAAATAATCGAACCATCCACCTCTGCATATTCTTCGCCGATGGTTATTGTGCGTAAAAAAGACAATAACATACGTCTTTGCGTTGACTATCGAAAATTGAATCAAGTAACGAAGTTCGATGCCGAACCTATGCCTTTACTGGAAGAGCTACTTACTCGACTCTCCAAATCTCATTTTTTCACTAAACTTGATTTGTCTAAAGGATATTGGCAAGTTCCTTTATCTGAACGCGCCAAACCTCTCACGGCTTTTTCAACACCTAGAGGTTTGTTCCAATGGAATTTTATGCCTTTCGGTCTTATGAACGCACCAGCTACATTCGTACGCATGATGCGCCGAATCCTATCTTATCGGTCAGATGTCATTGCATATCTAGACGACATCTGTCTTTTCAGCGATACTTGGGAAGATCACTATTCAGGGTTAGATGAATTGCTGTCTACTTTGCGTGAGCACAACCTGACAGCGAAACCCTCTAAAGCCTATATTGGTTTTAGCGAAATTTCTTTCCTAGGCCACCGAGTTGGTCATGGTTTCCTAAAGACAGAGGACCATAATACTAGTAAGATACTTAACATCTCAATCCCTAAGACTAAAAAACAGGTGAGAAGTCTGTTAGGTCTTATTCAATTTTATGGCAGATTCATTCAGAATCTATCCTCTATCATGGCACCTCTCTCAACACTTCTAAAGAAAGGTTCGCCTAATGTGGTCCACTGGTCTCAGGAATGCCAATGCTCTCTGGATAAGATTAAAACACTGTTTTCAACACCACCTATTTTAGTGCTACCCACTAAAGATAAGACATTCGTTCTTCGTAGTGACGCTTCATCCACTGGGATTGGAGCGGCACTAATGCAAGAGTACTCTGGAACTCTGCATCCTGTAATGTATATTTCCAGAAAACTTAATGCGGCAGAAAGGAATTATTCGGTTTTAGACCGTGAGCTATTAGCTATGGTTTGGTCGATCCTCAAACTACAGAGATTCCTTCTAGGCGCACATTTCATAGTAGAAACCGACCAAAAAGCTCTTACTGCTATACAGAGTAAGAATTTGAAGAGCTCGAGGTCTACTCGATATGCAATTGCTCTTCAACCTTTTCATTTCTCTGTGCGAGCTATTCGTGGATCAGATAATGTGATGGCAGACATTCTGTCAAGATGCCCACATGATTCCACATAACTATTAGGGCTTAGACTTCTTGATATGTCTAGTTCTATAGTAGTTCCTTTTCTATATCATGATAGATACACATTTGTAATTTAATAATATAATGATTGTATCACTACATAGCGGTTCATTGATGTTTATTCACCGCTGTGCTTTGATGATTTTTTCTTCATAAATCATAAATTTAAGATATCTAATACGAAATGATGATATGAATTTTTTAGGCATTGTGTAATTGCCAGAATTGTATTATACTTTGATGACACCTTCCTGGAAAAATATACTTGTAGAGAAATAATTTCTCTCAGTTTATGAGACACATTCTCACCAGTCGCTCCATAAGTCGACTTAGCCTCATATTAGGCGTTATAGGTATTCCTGATATTTTCATCTGCGCATTATTCATGCGTTGTGAGCCTATTGTACGTTGCTCCTAGATGTATTTCAAAAAAAAAAAAATGTTCCATTTTTTTTTCCCGGGAGGTGTGGTAAGACTGTTACGTGCAGTCTTTGATATCTTACAATATTATACATAGGTAATTTTTTAGTGCTTAAGGGAAAGTCATTATTGAGTTACTTCCCTTGAAAGTTGTGTCGGCTCTTTCGATCAAACTCCGCGGATAAATCCATTTTACTGCGATTTATTCGTTGTTTGGGTAATAATAGATTGTTCTTGCTTCAGAATATCTATGGCCTGAATTTATGTGTATTGTTTGTCTGAGTAGGACGAGTCTGTCTTATATCTGTATATCTTTACATATCTAAGTCGAACTATATGTTCTGTTGTCTCTAGAGAGGTCAAAGGCTATTCGGCGGATGTGTCGCTAGAGTGTGGTGTGATTTGGCTTCGTCCCGATAGGGACTGTGTTTTTCTATGTCGGCCCGTCGCCGGGAAAAAGTGATCTCAGTATTTGTGGGGAAAGTGATAGTCGTCTAACCTATCGTGTATGCTTTACCCCAGTGTTTATTCGTATTGCCAAGGAATGGCAGTTTCATATTTCCTATACCAAGGTAATCAAAGATACTCTTATGAACTCTCGATCGAAGCCACCATTTTCGATAGTTACGATTTGAATGTCTAAGAGAATATATTTGACTCGATGAAAACGACTTCGATTCCTAGCAGCACTATATCCTGTAGATTGCAGTCAATTGTTCATGATCAAATCTACAGAGCAATGAAATGTTTTATGAATGACTAACTTTAGGACAGATTCATTATCTGTATCCAAACGTGAGTGACAGCTCACGAGTGAAGCCATCTTGGAACCAAAACATGTAGTGACTTTCAAGAAGAGAAAAGGGATGCCCGTATTATCGCTTGTTTAGTCCAGAGATCACTGCTACACATGAGAACCCATTATTAGCGGTTCAATATTATTATATGGAAAAATATGTGCTGAACATTATGTTGAAGAATCGTCGCTAGACGAGATTAGGTTTAGAAGCCATCTGAAATATTGTTTATAAGCTGACGTGCTCAGTCAGTGAAGTCAGATGATATATGTATGGGCGATACTGAGTGCTTGGCTACTGACAGTCCATTATACACTTATTCTACATGAGTGCCCATGTAACATTGCAAGACCATTTATCCACTGTACTATGATGTATTATGGCAACCTGTGATTTGTCACTATCTGTGCTGTCGAGTGTGTACGTCCAATTAAACTTTAGAAAAGGTACACAGTCGTTGGTGTCGATGACTTCCAGCCATACATGAGTGTGAGAAAAGAACATTTTTTGTCAACACCACGAACCTTTATCATCATTCGCACATTATACACTCAATCCATGTCTACACACCACTGCGTAGGTCAAGTTGACATTCCATACACTACAGTGGAGCAAACAACACCATAGAGATCTTATCAACTGATGATGATGATGATGTCTGCTTCCATCCACTTATATCTATCTTTTGGTGGATATCATTAACGGGAATAAAAATCCAACGTTATCAACCTTATCACACGTGGTTGTAGGAATTGTATGTATCCTGCTACAAATACAGAGAGATAGAAAATCAAGTGGTTTGGTCAGCTCATGAGTATGGAGCCCGATAAATGACTACTATTTTCTTACAACAGTTAAAGATCTGGTTTCAGAACACGCAGAAGACCAAGAGGCAGGTGGATTGACAAAATGATATAAACACGGGTCAATGCGACACACTTGACCTGGGAAAGATAACATAAGCACCCCTCAGCCGTTCACGGGGAAATTGAACCGGATGCTCAAATTATACAGGATTCAAGAAACACCTACGGGTTGAGCTCTGCAACTTGTCTATAATTGTTGTCTGTGCTTCATTACGTTCAGTATCAGACCACAAAGTCTTTTGTTTTTGGACATGCGCCCTAATATAACCGACTAGGTTGAACGGAACGCGCCTCGAAGAAACGAGGCAATTTTTTTTAAAATTCACAATGTTTATTCGAGTATTTTGGATTTCAGTAACTCCCGAATCCCGGTGTAGCAATGCATTTCGAAATGATGTATGTCTGTATACATGTCGATCTGTCTGTGAAAGGAGAACCTCTGAGGTAGATATGAAGAAAGGAAGAAGAAACAAGACAAAGAAAGACAAAGGAATAGAGAATGGTCAACCAGCAAGCCACAATTGTGGTCCTATAGAAGATACTACCTTCGTTGAGTGAAGTGTTAGAGACTTCAAAATACTAGGTCCAGCATCGAGAGATGGAGTTATCAGTTTCCTTCCTCGCTGCCTTTTCCTTCCTTAAGAGCAGAGTTAGGTATACATTTACAGCTGTGTAGTAAGAAGGAATAATCCATCTATACTGGTGCCATCTGTTAGCAACTTGAGACCTGTATAATTTATGTGCAACTTCTCGTTACAAAGAATAAGAAGAGACGCATTAAACGTAGACTGGGGTGTTCTATTCAATATCAACGTTTATTTATTACCAAACTAGAATGTATTCATGTCTATATATTGACAGGCGAAGAATTATAACCAACGTTTTAACCTTTCACCAATGGCAGCACAAATTGGAAGCCTGAGGATCTTGTTTAGAACTCGTTTTGTTGACTCTGAATTTAGTTATTTTACATATCTTTTAAGTTTGAAAAATAATTTTGTTCTTCATTTCAAGGGATGTAATTCGTCCCTCGCTGACCAAGGGAAATAATAAGACAATAAAGAACATACTTGACTATGTGTGATTATATGATATCTTACTAATGCTTTTTCCCCATTTATTATTTTAAAATATAATAAATATGCAGCTATCTGTTTTCAAATGTGATTTAAAATAAACATAATGTTTGTGATTCTTACCTTCATACATCCGTGAGTCGGCTTGTACTACAAATATAAAGTATTATGAAACATCAATGTTTATCAGTCAGGCGGTCGTGACGCCCTCTGACTGCATTATAAAAAAAGCATGTACTGCTGTTAATAGCATTGGCGAGGTGTCTGGTAGTGTCTTGGGAATTGAATTAAGCATAATGGCTATGAAAATGTCTGTTTTTTGTTTTGTATGTGTGTCCAGTATGTCTTGTAAGATTTTCTGTGCTGATATAATTGTACTAAATTTATAGAAAATATGTTCCTCACTTTCTTGCGCATTTGCCTGGCACATCTTGCATCGTGATTTTCGTTTTAATCTGTGTGCTGCTCTTTCTGTGCCTGGTGTCATGTTATATAAAAGTCGATATGTGACTTCTCTGGCTTTTGGTGCGATGCTTTTGTTGTGAAGATCGGTGAAAATCTCAGTTTAATCTGTTATAAAGTAATTGTAACCCATTTAATTCTAAGGTGTAAAGGTGGTGCTTGTAACCCGACTAAGTGTTTGTAAATGTTGTTTGTTTTCTGGTTAATTGAATTTCGTGTCCTCTGATGCATGTCTTGTAAAACGGTGGTAGTGGGCCGAAATGATGTGGGACATTGTTCTTTAGTGGTCTCAGTCTAGCAAGTCTAAGCCCTACGTAGTAATGGGCTAATGTGTGTTGTTCTGGGTCTCTTATTATATTTCCCACATGCCTGACTCGAAGTGCCTTTATTTTTGTTCCTATATCCTGGAGGGCAATTCCTCCGAATCGTTTCTCTTGCATGAGTGTTTGATGTTTAATGCTAAATAAATTGTGCCCAAAAACAAAACGCCTAATCTCCTTGTTTATCTCTGTTACCGCGGGAGCCGCGCTGGTATAATGGTTACCACATTGCGCTGGCGATCAGGTGTTCAAGGTTCAAGTCCAGGCGTGAGAACTTGAAGCAGTGTCACCAACCGGGATTTTCGACTGAATAACCTGAACGGCTCCTGAGATAAACTCTCTGTGGATGGGAAGGAGCAAAGCTCCTGACCGGGTTGGAAGGAAAGTCCACTGGCTCCCCAGGCTCGCAATGACATGTCATTGGGCCGAAGGGCTGAAAGCCCAAGTGCCGCTGGTTAAGAAAAAAAAATAATAAATCTTTGTTACCGTTTGTTGTGGAGGGTCAAAGACATTAGCAATATAAATTATTTTTGGAATAATAAAGCAGTTCACTTTTGCACTTCTGGAAAAAATGGTTGTACTTTTGTATTTGTAGCGGTGTAGCGTGTCTGTGATATGTGCGTCAATGTTCTGCCATGTGACCATGTGTGTGCGGTTTGGGTGAGATGGGAAGTATATACCGTGTAGTTTCATGTTTGTTGTTGACGTTAAATCAAATGGAAAATCGCTTCGTTTTTCCATCTGTCTATCCCCATAATTGTAGACTTCTGAACGTTTAATTTTTCGTTATTTAGTTATGTCGCATTAAATCAGTATTTGAGTACAAAGTTATCCGCCCACATCTTTTCCTATAAATGTTCCTCCAGCGAGCGACGCGCATTTTAAAATCTGTCCTCTACCCCTAGCTACCTGTAACGCAGGTCCAGGATCCTTGACACGCCAAATATTCTTAAATTCAAACCTTTAGTTTACACAAAGGTCACTATCCTACCCCCTTTTCACCCCCACCCCCACTGCTAATTACGATGTACTCCATCACCTGTGTCTTTTTTTCTTTCTTCCTAACTTCCTCACCCTCTTTAACACACATCCTCATCCTCCCCCTCCTCCCCACACACACAACGTTAAAGGGGGGTACTCCATCACCCAATATTTTTATCTAGAGTACACGTGTGAGAGTGTGTGCATGTTAAAAATTTTTCATCCTCCCTTAAGACGGACGATGCAGAAGTAAGCGTATTTTTTTTTAATAGGATAATTTTTGCTCAAGTCAACAGCAGACCGTGTGGTCATCGGTCAAAATACGTTGGTGTCTACAATAAAAAAAATAAATAAATAAATAAAAAAACTGAGTTGGAAAATGTTCCAAAGAAATGTTAATGCGGAACTTGGCCGTTCCCGCCAGTTTTTAAATCTATGGAGCGCTGTGACGCGTTGAAGATTTACGAGCAACCGTGTCAGAAAAATGCAATTACAGGACTCGGAAAGTCAGGAATGCTGGCATTGAAAGTCGTCAAACAGCGGTCTTTGTAAATAGTGGTAGTGGAAATCGGTTTAAGTGTGCATAAGTGTGTTTGTGAGAGCGATAGGTACTTTATTTTCCACTGTGAATATCCTATTCTTTAACATTATTTGAAGCCAAATTTAATTTTACTCTACTCATCTTGAGAAATTGAATAAGTAAGCCAAATAACATATGGGTGCAAGTATAAATGTGTATGTGAAAAAAAAAATGCCACAAAAAATAACTTTTATTTGTTTGTTTGACCCCCTCCCCCCCCGCCCCCCCCCCCTCCCCTCCCCCTTCCCCCCTGAAATAATTTTCAGGTCTCATAAAATCTAATGCTCGTGGTACCTTAGCGTGACCAGTAAGTTGTAAATATAATAATTCAATAAAAGTTGTCAATGCTCTTTTGAGTAGAGAATGATTTTTCTCTGTGGATCTGTTTATGTTGGCCAACTTACTAGCCTACACTTTTTGTGTGGTTCTCCCTCTCCACAAAGAATATCAACCTTAATTCATGTCAGTAGTGTAGTCAGAAGAAACTTCAGTTTTTCCTTTTCTTTTTATTTTAAAATTTCCCAACTTAATTTTTGTGTGTGTGTACCTTATCCAAGTAGGCCTAAAAGTCTTATCACAAATTTGTACTCTACAAGATGCTATTGAAATATGGAATGCGCAAGGGTGAACACGGTCCTACCGCGCACTGCCATACAGGGCTGCTCGGTCACTGCCCACCACTGTGAGCTAACATAGCCCGGCGTGCAAAGTTTCCCAAATGTCTTTTTGCAATCACGATCGTATGCGGAACTCCTAGCGACCTCTCGCGGAACCCTAGGGTTCCGTGGAGCCCTGTTTGAGAACCCCTGTTTTATTCTACGCAAGCACGTATTTATGAAAGTCTGTAGCTTCGTGGTTGTAGGTTTTGTGGTCTCCCATGTTTCAGAGCTATACAAAACTTCCGAGAGATTTGAAGGTAATCATTAGTTGTATAATTCATAAATGGTAATGTTATATTGTATAACTCAACATTTCAAAGAACACGATGAGAAAGTAGTAAACAGACTAGAGCAGCGGTTGGCAACCGGTCGTATTGATCTACCTGTCGACCCTTAAGGCATCATTTGGTAGATCTCTAGCGATGGAGGGAGAAAACAATAATGTTTAAAATTGGCAAATATTGTACTAACCCTTTCCCACCGGCACTTAAAAGCGCTGTGTTATTCAGGTTTAAAGATACTTTCGTCGCATTCCCTGCGAAAACCCACACATTAACTTTCTAAAATTCAGTTTATTTGTGAATTCTATAAGATAAAAAGCAATAATTTCTAGGGAAAATGTTAACATTCCGTGAAATATTTAGTTTTAATTTTCCACAGCTCTGCTAAAGATATTGTAGGATGCATGTCGCAGTTGAGATGAAAGTTACATATACGCTAGATTTATTCCAAATTCCAGATAAACGGAAACCGTTCAGCAGGCATGATTTGATCAAAGTAGATCTTTAGAGAGGACAGTGTTCCTAAAGTATATTCCGACAGCTCCAGGTGTTGCTTACCATTGGACTTGAGTGTTCCATGTAACACGATCGTTTATTACCTAATAGCAGTATACAAGTTGTAAATGTGTACACGGTAGGCCTACACACACGCTTTTGTGAGTTTTATCTGTGGCATGATTTCAACCGCTTTGCTTCGAGTCCTTTGATTGGCGAAATTTTTTGAACAATGGCCTTTGACCTCTCGCTGGGGGATATAGTGAGTGGCTAATGGGATCGTAGACCAAACCTCTGACGTCATTCTTTCTGGACACGGGAATGACTGCTTTTCCGTTTCCGTCTTTGATGTGTCCTAGTAACGGTTCCTTCTTAGGTTTATCTGCTCTTGTCATGTAGACCTTTACGGGGCCGAGAAGAGCCGTAAAGGCACAATAACAGCAACCATTCCTACACGGTAGCGACATCTTTATAGCTAGTCTGTTGGGATCATCTTCAAAACTGAATCTCCGCCGCTTACTCTTGTGCCGTGCTTGCGGTGAAGCTGATATTAGCGTTGTTGACGATACAACGCTCATTCTTGCTGTTTTCAGCCTCGGCTTGTGTATTGGTGAGCAAGCAGCAGTTCTGGAGGTCGAAAGTGGGACATTCGTTGACGTAAGAAACTGTTTGCTAACATTCACTGGTTGATGATTAATTGCTGGACTTGCTCTCGGCGACGATGGCGTGGAGTGGATTGTGTGATTTGTAGTGTCTTTGATAACGATTTCCGGGAGATGAAGAATGGATTTCGACTTGATATCGGAGTTCAAATAAAGGGCGGCGTCTATTAGTGGTTTGTTGCTATAGATAACGCTGCTGAGTGATCGTATGCCAGCGCTTGGCTGGAAATCGTCAAGTTGGCGACTAATGGTAAGATCTAAGTTTATATTACTAAATGGTGACGAATCTCTCCTGTTGACATAAGCACTTGTTTGAAGTCTATATCCAGAAAATTGGCCAACGTCTCGTTTTTCTTGTCGTGCCATTTTTTTTTTTTTTAGTTCTGAGTCGAGGTAGTGTCGTTTCGTACAAGAGACTCGAAACGTTTGATGAATGGCGTTGCGCTCCCGTCCTTACAGACTAGAGATTATGAATACGTGAATTCCTGAATTCAAATGAAAACAAGAAATACAAGAAGTTCACATTTTTCCTATAATAAATAGTTAATTTATCATAAAGTCACCCAAATGTAACCTCATTCAGGGCCATGACACCTGCCTACACTGGATTTCAGAATTAGACACCAAGATGAGTGACCTGTGGAAGAAGTGACAACAATTAAAAACAGACAAAACTCTGATTAAGCAGACATCAAGGTCAATACTCTAATAAAGAAATGAAGCGAAATTACAACCATTAAACAGACAACACTCGGACTTTATAAAGTCGGGATATATAAAAAATACTCCTCTTCGACCGTATCTGCAACGTTGTTATACTTGGCAACAACTTATAACAACATAAGTCATAACACAGAAACCTGTAACAGGTATAAACAGAAAGATAACAATATAAGTCAAGACACAGAAACCTGTAACAGGCAACAACAGAAAGGTAACAGTATAAGTCATGACACAGAAACCTGTAACAGGCAACAACAGAAAGGTAACAATATACCTTGTAAGTCAAGACACAGAAACCTGTAACAGGCAACAACAGAAAGGTAACAAAATAAATCAAGACACAGAAACCTGTAACAGGAAACAACAGAAAGGTAACAAAATAAGTCATGACACAGAAACCTGTAACAGGCAACAACAGAAAGGTAACAAAATAAATCAAGACACAGAAACCTGTAACGCACAGTCATTCTATAAAAAAGAGAACAATGAACAAAACACGTCTGACATTTTATAACGGAGCATAAGTTATTAAATTTTCTTGACGCCATTCGACGTCAGAAGCAGACAACATCATAAATGCCAAGCATTTATGTATTTTCCCTATTACAATTCCCCCTTCCTCTCCTTATAGAGCATGAAATCCACCACTGCATCTTTTCCACAAGAAACGTGAACCGAAGTGTTTATTTTTGATGTTGTTGCAGCCGTGGTTTCTGTAGTAGTTTGTTATACATGAAGATGTTGCCAGCTTCATTTATAACCTTATATTAGTCGCATCTACGACATGTTGTAGGGTGTAGTACTTCTATTCTTTGTCTGTGTTGCGTGATAAATTCTCGCAACATCGTTTTATTTCAATATCTATTTTATAACGCAAGGGCAACAACTGCTTGAAATTTATAGTCACTTTTCTCGGTAAGCATTTGTCTTCTCGCGTTGGTATCGAATGCAGTTAAGTTTGAGCTGTGGTCATTTTGCGCTGGACTGCGCATGACTTGTCTTGCTTCTTGGTCGATCGGTTTCCGCCCACCACTAGTGGAGTGAGCGATTTGGAATGGCGAAAGAGATGCCTCGTTGAAGAGGGGATCTCCGCTATTTTTTTGTTCTGTCAGGAATGTGAGAGTCCTCTTATGGATATTTCGTTTATTCGAGATAATACCTCTAGTGTATTTGCACATGCCGGGAGGCATAATATTTCTGTGTATTTCCGGAAGGCAAGGTAAATTAACATTTTCATTAACTCTATCGATTTTTGGTCGTGAACGATTTCTGGTTCATAGCCTGTCTTCGAAAGTCGTCGTCACGAGATGTTTTCCTAGCTCACATGTCGCTGTATTGTACTGCATCGGTTGATGCAGGTACCAAGGACCATTACTTGCTACTTTGTTAAATGAACTAGGTTTGAAAAACCTTTATTATCTAGAGGATATTTTTGAGGACATTATTTATACTTCGGCAGACGTGTCTGTCTTGCTGAAGTCAAACTAAGGAGAGTGAACTGATCTCATACATCTGGTTATCTCCTGGCTGTTATAGAAAAGGATGGAGTTTTTCACCTGACTACATTTACAGCACTTTGAAATATAACATGCATCTGACTCATCATTGTAATGCTGTCTACCGTCTATTGCTGTATTGAATGTTGCTGTGATAATGACTGTTTGATGTGCCTACATATTCGCGTAACCATTTTGTCACTGTGGCGTCCACAATAAATAATGAAGAAAAACGTCAACGGCTGTTACAAGAATCATTGACTTTATACGTCGTGAGTTTACTGACGTCCTATGTGGATTGCCCTGTTATTTTTGTATGAACATTGTTTTGACTGAACACATCTGCACACTACACAAAACCAGACATGCGGATACCATCCATCATCATATGGCATCACGCATCATTTGGTGGCCATAAGCTGGTTTGATTCTGGTACCAGCAAACACGGGGTCCCTTACCCACTTCATTTTCAACAAGAATTCATCAGCATCCTTCAAGAAATTAACATTCTTCAATACAGTCAACATCTTCAAAATTTTCAAAGTACTCGGCGTTGCCCGGTAAAAGTCAAAATTTCAACTTTTTGACGGAAACAAGAATTTGACAGTACCCGGCGTTGTTACATGTTGCCGGATAACTCGGACTGCTGTTATCTTTTACGCAAGTCAAGCAAGTTGCTGCTGTCAAGGTTCCAGTGCTGTCGTTTTTGTGAAGGTCAAGTGCCGGTTGAAACGGGTTGTTTTCTGAAGAAGGCCAAGTACCGATTTCCATCAACTTACTTTTGGATTAGAAGGTCAAGTGCCGAAACAACTCAACACACAGTATTTCAGAAGCTCTTGTACCATCGTGTTAGCAGTGGAAGCAGTTCAGATGTGCCATCATCGTTGGAGCTTCGCTCTTTAGGACGTTGATTGACATCCGTTTTTTCTGCTGTTCTACGATTGGAAGCCTATAAGTTAAGTGGCCTGTTTGTATGTAAACTGTGCCCTTATACTTCTGCTGAGTCTTCTGTGTATCATCTCATTCTATATGTTATATGTCTATATGTTATTTGTATATTTATATGTTTATATTTCAGCGGGTTCTCGGTTGGGTGGTGTCTCCGTTAGATTATGCCACGTCATAGAGGTCGTCTATTGTGAGCGTTTTCTGTAGGTTTGCAAATTTCCGATACTGGAATTTGCTAAGCGACTTCTGTTGCTATTTATGTTAGCTGTGATGACATGTTTTAATATTGTTTTCGTTATTATTTCGCATTCTTTAGTTTTGTTTTGATTTGTTTGTATTTGTTAGCCTACTCTTGTCTATAATTTAGTTTCATACAACATTTTTGTTTATACACTGTGGTGTCATGTATTTTGTTTAATTCTATCGCAGATATCGTCACATTTTTTGTGATATTTCATTAATTTCTGCTTTATTTTTAGTTGATTTCTGCGAACGTTTTTGTATTGTTGCTGATCTTTGTTATTGTTTACATTGTTATTGTTTACATTGTTTGCATTGTTTACATTTTCAATGTTTACATTCTGCATGTGTTTACATAGTCATTGTTTACAGTTATAGTAATTAGTTAATGGGCTATGCTAATGCACTGTTACTACTACACTGATGATAAATGAATGATGAATAGTGTCGTGCACTATTGAATGAGAAGTGCACTTATGATCAAGAATTGATTGTTGATATTTCATATACAAGTTCTTTGATTGGAGACTTGTTTCCCACAGAGACTGGGATAATATAATGTGATGTGAATATACAAGTGCTTAATTAAGACTTGTTACACTTAGGTTTGAAATAAATTAGTTAATTATTTCAGGTTTTGGACTCATATGTTAGACAACATGTCTACATTTGAGCACTTTATTGAGCAGGGTAAATTGCTTGGGAAGACTGGTGATAAGTTAGAAGAATTTGCAACTGCTCGATATGATAAAGCAATGGAAGCTGAACAAAAGAAACTGCATATGGAAGCTGAACAAAAGAAACTGCAGATGCAGGTGGATGAAAAAAGATTCCAAATGGAAATGGAAAAACAAAAAAGGGAATCAGAAGCTGAGGAAAGAAAACTCCAGCTACAGCTAGAAGCTGAAAGACTTCAAAAAGAGGCTGAGAATAAAAGACTTGAAAAAGAGGCTGAAAATAAAAGACTTGAAAAAGAAGCTGAAAATAAAAGACTTGAAAAAGAGGCTGAAAATAAAAGACTTGAAAAAGAAGCTGAAAATGAAAGACTTCAAAAAGAGGCTCAGGCTGAGGAAAGAAGATTACAGAGAGAGTCTGATGAGAGGAAAGAGAAAGCAAAAATGGAACATGAAGAAAAGGTCTTAGCTTTAGAGTTGGAAAAATTGAAATTGACAAGCATGAGTAATGGTAATGATTCAAACAAGGGTTCATCTTCTGGTAAGGCTAATAATGATACTTTTAAGATTAAGTTACCAACATTTAGTCCTTCCAGTGATGACATAATGTTCTATCTGGACAGATTTGAACAAGCATGTACAGCTCATAACATAGACAAAGCAAAATATGTTTATCAGTTATCAGGGATACTGACAGGTAAAGCTCTAAGTATATTAAATATGGTGGATGAACCTGACAAGAACAATTATGAGGTTGTCAGGGCCGCTTTGTTAAAGAAATATCAGCTTAACGAAGACGGCTATCGTCTACAATTTAAAAACATGTTACCTGAAAATGGAGTTGAATTCTCCGAGTTTATTGCAAGAATACGCATTACTTTCTCACGATGGGTTGAACTATCTAAGACGGAAAAAACTTATGAAGGACTTATGGACTTAATACTTAGAGACAAAGTCATGTCGTCTGTCAATGAGTCTTTCCTTGCTTTCCTTCATGAACGTAAACCTAAAACAATAAAAGAAATGGAAGATTTCTGTTGCCAATACGTAACTGCGCACCCACACATAACCATGGGTAACTCTAAGGTGAAAGAAGGTTTACCAGTTGCTTCGGCAGCTCCGTATGGCCAAAACTTTGCTCGTAGATTCCAACAAAATTTTGATAGAAAGAGTAGCGGTAATTTCTGTCAAAATCATGGAAATCAATTTCATGGTGATTCTTCTTCGAAGAATTGGAGACAACCTGATAGTACTCGTTACTATCACCCTAATAATTATAAGCATTTCAAAAGAGGATATGGTAATAGAGGTTATTCCTGCCGAAGACCTCAGAACCAAACAAATAGATGTTCGCATCAATGTGAACATGATAGTAATCGTGGAAACTGGAATTCGAACCAGGATAACAATTACAATAGAGACAATAATAACTGCAGAGATAATAATAACTCTGATAACTTCAGAGGTAATAATAGTCGGGGTAGATCTCAACACAAAAAAAAGAGATATCAGCAGGCTAATGCTGTACAACAGGAAACTGAGGGAGCCTGTAATCATGTTGTTGATAGTAAAAACTTTGACGCTGTCACTAGTTCTGCTTTTGACTTTGAGAGAGCAAACAAATGCCCCCAATGCAGTACTTTATTCGAACCGGGTACCATAACTACTTTGAGTTGTGGTCACCCACTTCCCGCTCTTCCTGCTGCTGTTGCGCATGACGGGAGGGGTTCTTTAATTCTACATAAGGGTCTTGTTAATGATACTCCGGTCTCACTACTTTTCGATTCCGGATGCACCACTATTGGTGTTAGACAATCGCTTGTAGATCCATCTTGTGCTACAGGAAGGGTTATTAAATGTGTCACATTTGGCGGCACTCTAGAAAAATATCCTACTGCTGTAATTCGCATTGCCACTCCTTTCTTTACTGGAGATGTGCATGCTTGTCTCTTACCTAATCCTATTGCGGACCTTATTATTGGTCGTATTCACGGAGTTAGGGAGTGTACCCCACAGCAGATTGCTGCTTGGGAAGATAATAACATGCAAGCTACAAATGCAGTAGTTACAAGAGCACAAGCTCTACAAACACCCGAAACTTCACTGAATAGTGATAATGAAGTTGATAGCCAAGATAGTCACTTAGTAATCACTCGTGACTCTTTCATAAAATTGCAAGAAGAAGATCCTTCTTTAAAAAAATTCTTCGTTCTTGCGAAGAAAGGTGATCCGAATCAGGATACAAATAGAAAATCTTGGATTGCAATGAGAAACGGCGTACTTGTACGTATGGTACAAGATTCGACTACGTCGGCACATTCGCAAATTCTTGTTCCCAAGAGCATGAGAGTCCAAATATTACAACATGCTCATGACTCGCAATGTGCTGGACATATGGGTTTTGCCCGTACGAAGTCGAGAGTCCTTGCGGCTTTCTTTTGGCCTTTTGTCAATAAGGACATTCGTATTTACTGCCGATCATGCAAGGTATGTCAGGAGGTCAAATCTAGAGGACCACGACATGCTGCGCCTATCCAGGCTGCTGACATTCCTATTCGGCCGTTTCAGAAAATGGCCATAGATATTATTGGCCCTTTTAAGGTCAAGTCGGCCAGAGGACATCAGTTTATCCTTACATGTGTCGATATGTGCACACGAACGAACGAACTTTATTTTCAAAGGGTTGAGAATTGGGCACGCAGGCCCGTCTGACATTCTGCCCTTCCTTTCTCTCACCTTTCATACTGAATTCATTTATTCTCATATGCATTTTACATATCAAATTCAAGGAATTCAACGTTGTAAAGTAAAATAATAATATAGCACACTCATATTAACATTAATTACTTATAAGCATGACATAACATATGTTGAAAAGTACAAACATTATCAGAGATAGATAGATAGATAGATAGATAGATAGATAGATAGATAGATAGATAGATAGATAGATAGATAGATAGATAGATAGATAATTAGATAGATAGATAGATAGATAGATAGATAGATAGATAGATAGATAGATAGATAGATAGATAGATAGATAGATAGATAGATAGATAGATAGATAGATAGATAGATAGATAGATAGATAGATAGATAGATAGAACGAACTTTATTTTCAAAGGGTTTAGAATTGGTCACGCAGGCCCGTCTAACATTCTGCCCTTCCTTTCTCTCTTCTTCCATAGTTAATCTATTTATTCTCACACGTATCCTAAATGTTACTTAAATAATAAAATAACAAGAAAATACAATAAAATAAAATCCCAACATTGTAACAGTACAATAACAGTTACACAAATTTACAGATGCGTATCATAATTTATACTAAACAGGACAAAATTAACTTTAAAACCTACATATGATGTTATGTAATAATAATAATAATAGCCCCTTCAGTCATAACTGACTATGGGAATGCGCCCCTGAGGTGACAGCGTAATTATTTAAGAACATAACGAAATTAGGGTGGCATATAATCTGCACTCATGATGTATTTGAAAAGTCTGTGATTGAATGAATATGGACTAAGAGTATTTTTTAAGTCGTGTGGAAGAGTATTCCACAGATGAGCAGCAGAAAAAGCTAAACTTTTCTTGAATAAGTCGAGCCTAGGCTTGGGCATGTGTAATTTATTTAAGCGTTGACTGCGTCTTCCGCTGTATTTGAAAATAGGCCACAGATACGTTGGAGCATTCTGTGACAAGATTTTGTGAATAAATTTGGCTTTGTTGAAGAGAAGGCGCTTTCTTAGTGGTAATATGTTAAGATATGTATATGCGTCTACACACTGTGTGAGGTTTTTGTCTGAAATTAGGCGCACTGCACGTTTTTGTAATGAAAAGAGTCTTTTAATGTTGGACATGGTGCAGCCATCCCAAATTGTGGAACAATAGTCTAGATGTGTTTGTATCTGGGATGTATAGAACATTTTTCGTGTCTCCTCATCTAGGAAATGTTTGATTTTAGCTAACTGGTAAACTTTTTGTGCCGTTTGTTTGGTCAGTGCTTGTACATGCGAATTCCAACTTAAATGTTGGTCAATTATGAGTCCTAGTGTTTTATATTCATTTACATTTTCAATTAAAGAGGTTCCAATGTAGAGCTGAAGTGTTGTTTTCGGCGAGTTTTGTAATTTTTGTCTAGTTGATATTATCATACATTTTGTTTTAGTGATATTTATTTGCATGCAGTTTTCATTGCTCCACTTAATAAGATTGTCTGTGTCGCTTTGTAATAATATTTCTAGCGTGTTGCAACTTTTATCACTAGTATAAATGGTACAGTCATCGGCAAATAGGTCGCAGGATGAGTGCTCGATGTGTAGTGGAAGGTCATTTATGTAAATGGAAAAAAGTAGAGGGCCGAGAATAGAACCCTGAGGAACACCAGTGTCAATAATAGTTGGGCTTGACAAGGAGTTATTGTACCACACTACTTGCTGTCTGTCGGACAGGAATGATTTAAGTAATGTCACTAGTTTAAAGTTAACTTTCATTGTTTCTAATTTTCTTATTAAAACAGCGTGATCTAACATATCAAATGCTTTCCTAAAGTCTACAAAGATTGCTCCACATATGTTATCGTTATTTATGTTTAGGTGCAAGTTGTCTATCATCTTAGTTAGAGCTGTGTGGCATGAATGCTTTTGTCGAAACCCTGACTGACTGTCAATTAGCAAGTCATTGCTAACTAGGTAATGTAGTGTTGCTTTATGTATGTGTTTTTCTAGTGGTTTAGAAAGCGATGATAAAAGAGAAATAGGTCTATAGTTACCAAGATTACTGTTATCTGACGAGCCAGGTTTGAAGAGAGGATATACTTTGGCAATCTTAAAGGCTGAAGGAAAATAACTTTTAGCAATACATTGATTATATATAAAAGTTAGTGAATCACTAATAGCTGGTGCGGCGTAACGCAGTATTCGATTACTAATTCCGTCAAGCCCTGATGAGCTATTATCCTTAAGGCCAATAAGATAGTTATACACTTCATTAACTGTCATAAAAGGAATGTCGGGTGGAACTGAGTTTGTACATTTGTTTTTACAGAATGCTGAAAGTTTGTCTAAGTCACTACAGGAAGGTGGTATTGTGGATTTCAGACCGTTTATTTCTGCTTGAAAGTGATTGCTGAAGTCGGTGCAAGTAAATGAAGTGTTGGAAGAGAGAGAACTGATGTGTACAATAATGATGAAGAAAACATGGAAAGAACGTGAGCTGATGGCACGTGACAGGAGGACCTGGCATGTGTTTGTTGAAAGCCTATGTTCCTTGGGGAACAAACGGGTATTGATTTATTGATTACCTGACCGAGTGTCTGATTGTCTAAGCGGTTAGAGTGCTTCCCTTTCGCGGCACAGTAACCGGGTTCCGTGATAGAAACCTAGTAGAATCATGCTCCACTAAACTGTAAATAGGTACCTGACTCTGCTCTTGAGTTAAGGAAGGTAAAGGCAGAGAGGAAGAGAACTGGTCACCTCTCGCCTAAAGAAATACTGGTCTATTATGGTGGACTTTAGAACACTTCATTCCACTACGGCAATATCTGCTATGTTACCGCCTTTTACTCCTGGGGTTGGAGTGGCTAAGAGGTATGGCGTCCGCCTCCAATTATAAAGATACCAGTTTCGATTCCCAGTAGAGGGAATATAATTTATGAAAATTGTTTTCAGAACCAGTGGTCCTAATGATGTCATACTTCCCCCTGGTCTCCTGGGTAGTGAGAAAGGATGCCATCCGGGTGAAAAATTGGAGGTCCCGTGTGTAGGTTGCGCACGTTAAAAATCCCTCGGCAGATGGAAATCGTAAAGAGTAGGCCACACGGACGCTGCACTAGCAAAATTTAAAAATTAGGAAATCTACCCACCACCAAAATATGTATAGAATATTTGATTTCTAAATACACACATTGGGATTGTCGCCGGTGCTACGGAGTTCGTGCACTGTGCTGATATCCTCCTTGTGTGATCTAAGGGAGGAGATCGGAGCACTGATGGAGTTGTCCTTGAGCAAAAACCAAAGCCAAACTACCTGCTAACACTATTTATTTTTAAACAGATTACCTGCCCCTCCAACACTGACAGGAGCGTTGTCTCCCAACTACGCCCTCTTCAATGCGGAAAGACTTCACTTCAGAAGAATAACGGGACCAACTTCATTCGCCTTTCTCAATGGTAAAGATATATTTACAAATGTCCACAATCATGTTTCTATGTCAAAAATAACCACATACATACTGTATTAGAGATAACTACAGTCGTTTATGTCGTGTGTGGAAGGTGTATGTCCCGTTTGATAGTTGGGAGCCGCGGTAGAGCAGTGATTAGTGCACGGGACATACTGTATCAGAGATAACTACAGACGTTTATGTCGTGTGTGGAAGGTGTATGTCCCGTTTGTTAGTTGGGAGCCGCGGTAGAGCAGTGATTAGTGCACGGGACATACTGTATCAGAGATAACTACAGACGTTTATGTCGTGTGTGGAAGGTGTATGTCCCGTTTGTTAGTTGGGAGCCGCGGTAGAGCAGTGATTAGTGCACGGGACATACTGTATCAGAGATAACTACAGTCGTTTATGTCGTGTGTGGAAGGTGTATGTCCCGTTTGTTAGTTGGGAGCCGCGGTAGAGCAGTGATTAGTGCACGGGACATACTGTATCAGAGATAACTACAGTCGTTTATGTCGTGTGTGGAAGGTGTATGTCCCGTTTGTTAGTTGGGAGCCGCGGTAGAGCAGTGATTAGTGCACGGGACATACTGTATCAGAGATAACTACAGTCGTTTATGTCGTGTGTGGAAGGTGTATGTCCCGTTTGTTAGTTGGGAGCCGCGGTAGAGCAGTGATTAGTGCACGGGACATACTGTATCAGAGATAACTACAGTCGTTTATGTCGTGTGTGGAAGGTGTATGTCCCGTTTGTTAGTTGGGAGCCGCGGTAGAGCAGTGATTAGTGCACGGGACATACTGTATCAGAGATAACTACAGTCGTTTATGTCGTGTGTGGAAGGTGTATGTCCCGTTTGTTAGTTGGGAGCCGCGGTAGAGCAGTGATTAGTGCACGGGACATACTGTATCAGAGATAACTACAGTCGTTTATGTCGTGTGTGGAAGGTGTATGTCCCGTTTGTTAGTTGGGAGCCGCGGTAGAGCAGTGATTAGTGCACTGGCTTCCTAGCTCGGTGGTCCACGGTTTGATCCCCAGTTAAGGTGGGATTTTTTTAGACCGCAAACGGCTCCAGGGTCGACCCAGCCTCATGAATTGGGTACCAGAGCAACTCTGGGAAGGTTAAGGCAGCCGGCGTGGTGCTGACCACATCGCCCTTAGTGTGCCGGTGGTCTAGAAAATATGGGCCTAACACCATATTCCCAATATGCCTCAATGGGAGGTGTAACGGGATCCCTATGTGTAAGTGTGCCCCTAGGGGGCCTCAAAGAAACAACGAATGAAAGGACTACTGTTCTCGCAGCCATGTCTTAAAAGGTGACTAACACGAGATTGTCCATGGGCATGGCAACATCATTATGTAAACATAACTGCTGCCGACACCACAGCTGTACACGCACATGATTGGTTGGTGCAGGCTTCCTTCAGCCAATGGAACACGTTGTAGTGGTGGTTCCATCTGTGGCCGTTGGTGATGATGATGATGATTGTATAGGGGTGGTTCTATCTGTGGCCGTTGGTGATGATGATGATGATTGTATAGTGGTGGTTCCATCTGTGGCCGTTGGTGATGATGATGATGATTATATAGTGGTGGTTCCATCTGTGGCCGTTGGTGATGATGATGATGATTGTATAGTGGTGGTTCCATCTGTGGCCGTTGGTGATGATGATGATGATTGTATAGTGGTGGTTCCATCTGTGGCCGTTGGTGATGATGATGAAGATTGTATAGTGGTGGTTCCATCTGTGGCCGTTGGTGATGATGATGATGATTGTATAGTGGTGGTTCTATCTGTGGCCGTTGGTGATGATGATGATGATTGTATAGTGGTGGTTCTATCTGTGGCCGTTGGTGATGATGATGATGATTGTATAGTGGTGGTTCCATCTGTGGCCGTTGGTGATTGTGGTGATCATTGTATAGTGGTGGTTCCATCTGTGGCCGTTGGTGATGATGATGATTGTATAGTGGTGGTTCCATCTGTGGCCGTTGGTGATGATGATGATTGTATAGTGGTGGTTCCATCTGTGGCCGTTGATGATGATTGTATAGTGGTGGTTCCATCTGTGGCCGTTGGTGATGATGATGATGATGGTTGTATAGTGGTGGTTCCATGCTTCATGTGGAGCTAAACGAGTAATGATGACGAGTAATGATGACGAGTATGATGATTTGTGTTGTAATAGTAATATCTACATTCCAATTATGTTGTGTATGAAATATCTACATCTTATTTTATGTTGTTTGAGAAATATCTACATTTCAATTATGCTGTCCTAGGAATATCTACATTCCAATCATGCTGTCCTAGGAATATCTACATTCCAATTATGCTGTCCTAAGAATATCTACATTCCAATTATGTTGTATGAGAAATATCTACATTCCAATTATGCTGTCCTAGGGGTATCTACATTCCAATTATGTTGTGTATGAAATATCTACATCTTATTTTTATGTTGTTTAAAAAATATGTACATCCCATTTATAGTGTGTAGACAATATGTACATCCCATTTATGTTGTGTAGAAAATATGTACATCCCATATACCTTGTGTAGAAAATATGTACATCCCATTTATGTTGTGTAAAAAATATGTACTTTCCATTTAAGTTGTGTAGAAAAAATGTACATCCCATTTATGTTGTGTAGAAAATATGTACACCCTTTATGCTGTGTATAAAATATGTACACCCATTTATGTTGTGTAAAAGTATGTACACATATTTATGTTGTGTAGAAAATATGTACATCCCATTTGTGTTGTGTAGAAAATATGTACTTCCGATTTATGTTGTGTAGAAAAAATGTACATCCCATTTATGTTGTGTACAAAGCAGGTACACCCATTTATGTTATGTAGAAAATATGTACATCCCATTTATGTTGTGTAGAAAATATGTACATCCCATTTATGTTGTGTAGAAAATATGTACATCCCATTTATGTTGTGTAGAAAAAAATATATACCCATTTATGTTGTATAGAAAATGTGTACATCCCATTTATGTTGTGTAGAAAGTATGTACATCCATTGTTTCATTGTTTTTGTTTGGGTGGCCTGAGTGCTCTGTATCCCACTTGCTGCTGTATCTGCTCTTGATAAAACTCTTGGCCTCTTCATAAGTTATGCTTATGTCAAGTTGAGGTATCTTTCCCTCTTCATAAGTTATGCTTATGTCAAGTTGAGGTATCTTTCTCTTTTCATAAGTTATGCTTATGTCAAGTTGAGGTATCTTTCCCTCTTCATAAGTTATGCTTATGTCAAGTTGAGGTATCTTTCCCTCTTCATAAGTTATGCTTATGTCAAGTTGAGGTATCTTTCTCTTTTCATAAGTTATGCTTATGTCAAGTTGAGGTATCTTTCCCTCTTCATAAGTTATGCTTATGTCAAGTTGAGGTATCATTCCCTCTTCATAAGGTATGCTTATGTCAAGTTGAGGTAGCTTTCCCTCTTCATAAGGTATGCTTATGTCAAGTTGAGGTAGCTTTCCCTCTTCATAAGGTATGCTTATGTCAAGTTGAGGTAGCTTTCCCTCTTCATAAGGTATGCTTATGTCAAGTTGAGATAGCTTTCCCTCTTCATAAGGTATGCTTATGTCAAGTTGAGGTATCTTTCCTTCTTCATAAGGTATGCTTATGTCAAGTTGAGGTAGCTCTCCCTCTTCATAAGGTATGCTTATGTCAAGTTGAGGTAGCTTTCCCTCTTCATAAGGTATGCTTATGTCAGGTTGAGGTATCTTTCCAATTTTCTTTGCCAATCTGTCAGCCTCTTTATTTCTGGGGATGTTGCAGTGAGAAGGGATCCACTGTATCACAGCTCTTTTGAATTGCTGACATAATTTGTGGAGTGTTACTCTTAGGTCATCCTTATTTCGAAAAAAAGGTGAACAAAAAAACACAATAGGACGTCCGATTGGCTAAGTGGTAAGAGCTTTTGCTTCTCGTTGCAAAGTTACCGAGTACCTAAATTGAAACCTACTAGTGTAGCGCTCCAATTTACCCAGTTGTAAATTAGTTCATGACTGCTCATAAGTTAGGGAAGAAAAATGCAGCGAGGAAACGAACTGGTCACCCCTCTTCATAAAAAGCTGCACCTAGTATAGTGAAGTCTCTAACACTTCACTCCACTACGGATGTATCTGGGACAATCTTCACCCTTGTTTAAATAGGGACTAAATTCACAAGCCTGGTTGAGAGAACGTATTAATTTTGGCATAGTGGCTTAAAATGTAACAAGGAAAAAGCATGGTGGAAAGTCCACGTGGTATGCAATGGCGTCAGTAGGGATGGCAACTGTAATTAATTATCGCTAAACGTGAAAAAATGTTAGAACTGAAATAGTGTTCTCTAACTAGGCGAGAATTTCATTATTCGTTGTTGGGCTGCCGCCTTTGTTTATCCATTAGTCAGGGAATACTGACCTGATCTAGGCAGCTGTGTTTTAACTTAAATGTTTTAGTTCATCAATGATTCTCAGCTTCTTATGGGACATGGACCCCTTAAAACAGTGGTTCCCAAAGTATGCAGTACCTCTCCCCTGGGGTCTTTGGGAGGATTTAAGAGGGCGATAAGACAAAAGATGGTAACAGGGGGAGTTCGGTAAAAAATGGGGTGATTGAGGATTTGTCAGGTTAAATTCAGCAATATTACTTAATATAACTCTTACATATAAAAGCCGTTTGATTTTATAACGTGACGTAAGCACTTATTAGGAGAACGTAGCCTTAACAAACCCTAACCCTAAACAAAGCCTAAGTTTTTTTTAAATGGGATGCAGGGAAAAGGAGGAGGCGCTGGGGATGTGTACAGTTAGCTATGGTGGCCGCAACCTGATCAAAAAAAAAAAAAAAAAAGAAAGATGGGAAACACTACCTTAAAAATGTGTCGTGAATTTTTGGGATACCCTTCATAAATTTATCCATCATTGGAATAAATAAACCAATCAAATGCATTTTAGCGCCCTAAGGAACATTGGTAAACATTTTCATTGATAATACTGATGATGGTAAGAAGGACAGATGGAAAGATGTGATAGTATCATGTAAAGTAGTCCCCTGCAGACGTAACTGACAATGGGAATGCCAAGGTGATAGATCTCAGCTGATTTTTGTTTGCCTGGTGTTCCTTTGGGCTTTTCTGCTTGTTGTGAGCTTCTTTTCGCCCAGGCTGAGGTGGCGTCATAGGGACCATCGCCGCTTGGTGCGATCGGCAGTTTTGTCTTCACAGGCTGCTAGATTTATGTCCAATGACTTCATGTCTTTCTTACAAACATCTTTGAGCGTCAGTTGCGGTTGCTCGGCTGTTCGTTTGCCGTCTGCCAGTTGCCTGTAGAAAATACCTTTAGGGATGCGACCATCTTTCATGCGGCGGACATGGGCAAGCCAGCGCAGTCTGCGCTGTCTAAGCAGTGTATACATGCTTTGAAGGCCAGCCCATGACAGCACCTCGACGTTTGTCACTTTGTCCTTCCACGGAATACCAAGGATGTGGCGTAGACACCGTAGATGGAAGGTACTGAGCCTTCTTTCATGCTTAACATATGTAGTACATGTCTCGCTGTCATATAGAGGTGTGTTGGTGTCGCAAGCATGGTGAAAGTTGAAGTAACAGAAAAAAATGAATAGGTGGAAGCAAAGAAGAATTGATGAAGCAAAGTTAATTTAAAAAAAAAAAGAAAACAAATCCGTGTGAATAATCACATCCGGAAAAACAAAATAACAAGGATCTATTAAAATATCATCATCATAATAATCATCATCCTCATCCTCACTATCATTATCATGATGTCTGTTTTCGCTCCTTATTGAGGACTGAGCCGTCACGACAGATGGTCCCGCAGGAAGCCTGTACCAACACGACAGATGGTCCTGCAGGAAGCCTGTACCAAAACGACAGATGGTCCTGCAGGAAGCCTGTACCAACACGACAGATGGTCCTGCAGGAAGCCTGCACCAACACGACAGATGGTCCCGCAGGAAGCCTGTACCAAAACGACAGATGGTCCTGCAGGAAGCCTGTACCAAAACGACAGATGGTCCCGCAGGAAGCCTGTACCAAAACGACAGATGGTCCTGCAGGAAGCCTGTACCAAAACGACAGATGGTCCCGCAGGAAGCCTGTACCAAAACGACAGATGGTCCTGCAGGAAGCCTGTACCAAAACGACAGATGGTCCTGCAGGAAGCCTGTACCAAAACGACAGATGGTCCTGCAGGAAGCCTGTACCAAAACGACAGATGGTCCCGCAGGAAGCCTGTACCAAAACGACAGATGGTCCTGCAGGAAGCCTGTACCAAAGCATTGATGACCTCTTGCAGCAGCGGTTTGTCCAACAATTTGTTGTACACGAGGAGGTTGCCAGCCTCATGCACAACCTCATGTTAGTCGACTTTTACGACATGCCTGATGGAGCAGTAGTCGTGTTCTGTTTGTCTACTCAGAGACTTCTGGAAGAAACTATCTTTAATACATCACCATCATTATCCACTAGCTTCCTACAGAGCATAGGCCTCCATCAAATACCTTTCATGCCCACCTGACCTGTGCCGCCGTTCCATATCTCCATTACCCCTTTCACCGATATCTCCAGTTCTTTTCTCTACGTAATTTTCAGTCATCCACTACCTCTCTTGCCATTGGAATCCCAGAACAAGGATAACGTTGTAATTTTGTCAGTAATTTTCCTCAATTGGCGCTCTATCCATCTCCAGTGTCTTTACTTGTGAAATTCGTGAAAGTTTAAATTAAGGGCAGACTACCAAACAGCAGACGGACCACGGATCTCCTGTCTCCTGTATAATGTCGTGACGGGCGAAAGTTGCTGGACAAAAGCCAGCTATGTTAATATTACCATGCACATGGCTACAGTGAAGCCACAATGGCTAATTTTAACTTGTCACATGTGAATAATTATCATGTTTTAAATAACGTCGTAAGGGAGATAACAGCTGGTGTATGCGTTGTGATGGTGTGTCGTGTTTTGTGGCTGATGAAATGTAGAAATTTTAAACATAGGATTGAGAAAGGACAGCACAAGTTGTTGACGACGATAATGATGGCGTAGGAAATGGAGAAGAAGATGATGGTGACGTACAAGTGCAGTCGCTCTATTAGTAGAGTTAATAGTATTAGTACCTGAAGTAGTAAATAGTAATGGTGGTGGTAGTAGTAGTTGTAGTTATAGGAGTAGTATTAGTAGTAGTAGTTAACGCATGGTCTTTTATATTTGGAAATGTGCCATAATATAACCTCATATTAGTAACCTGTTACGACAAACCTAAGCGAACAGTGGGCATATTCTTTCTTTGTCTTCTCATGAGACATCCAGAAACTACACTGACCGTGGTAATAATAGTAAAAGTAGAATTAGTAGTAGCGGCAGCAGAAGTAACAGTATCACTTGTAATTTCGACACTAGTAGTAGTAATATTAATACGAATAAGTCACCCGCCAATATATAGCGCAAAATCATTAGGTTGTGTTCTTTCTGCTGCATGCCGTAATGGCGGCACTAATTCTACTGTCGTCATTTCATTGATTTTCATTTTGCTTCAGAAGAACCAAAACATAAACACTGTGGCAAGAAAGCATGAAAGCTTCATCTATGATGAGTAGTGAGGCTTCGCTGGCTGAATAAATAAAAATATGTGATTGAGACATTTATACATACTTACCCGAACCGCTTAATATAATTGGGGAAAATTCCAGAAATTTTGTCACTGAAAAGCAACAGATGCGGGAATATTTACAAGGTATTTAAAAAACTAACAAACAAAAAACAAAAAAAACAAAAAAAAAAAATCCCACGAAATGAAGTACAGTTTATTGGGAAGAATGCGCGTTTTTTCAACCGATATGCCTTTCAGTTCCTAGGCTGGAATGCACCTTGAAAAGATTGCAGCTGTTGGTGGGAAAAGATGGGACATTATGTTACCAATTAGATAACTCTCTAATTAGGGAATTACTAGTAGTGATTTTAGTAGGAGTCAGTTTTTTCGGGGGAGTGGGGGGGAAGGGCAGGGTCTAGATATTCTCTCTCTTTCTTGTTTCTGTATATGTTCTTTTTATATTATTTGTTTTTCACAGGGGAAACGAAGTGATGACGAAGATATTAATTAACCCATGCAATTAAATAGCCAAATAAAATTATTCCTTGTTTTTATGAGACTCTCTTGTGTTCCCTGTTAATATTGTATTCACTTCTTGTTTTTGTTTTGCCTTTTTAGGCAGTGTTTACACCGTGACAGCCGACAGAAAAGTTGTCGACGTAGCGACCTGTATCCCAAAAATAATTGTCAATCTTAGCCCACCTGGATGCAGTAAGTAGTCTTCTCACATAATATTTACCCCTTGGATGTGCTTAGTATTTGTATTATCCAAAGTAACTATTTACCAAACTGATGCATTGATTGTGCTCATCTGAATAATTATTGAACACTTGAGTGTGTTGAGTTGAATTATTTAAATTAGCTTTCACTGACGTGTCCGTGTTCTTGTTAATTTTTTTGGCTTGAAGTTTTTACAGGTGGAGTTTCAGGTCTCACGCCAAACCCTTCTTTAATCACTGCAATCTCACTATTCTTAGCTCCCGTTTTGAGTTTTGATAACACACGGAGTTTAGTAATGCGGAACTTCTAGAAATAACCAGGTCAGTACCTGAGGAGAAGACCTAGTGGTGGACAGAACGCACAATGAGAAAAAGCGACTAATAGCATTGTAAGGCAGTCCTTGTTCTGGAATCCTTAGGGTGAGATAAAAAGAGGGTGGAAAAAATACACACACACAGACACGGATAAGGGAGCTGAACAAGGATAAAGAAGACAGAGAAAGAACTTTGAACGGATGGCACAGGCCAGCTTAGAGTGTATTTGTTGATGACATGGTCCACGCGGAGCTGTTGTATCCATGTTCCACGCAGAGCTGTTATATCTATGTTCCACGCGCAGCTGTTGTATCCATGTTCCACGCGGAGCTGTTGTATCCATGTGGTAGATTACCAGACAGTCCTTGTTCTGGAATACCCCAGTGTATGGGGTGTAGAAGTGGACTGAAAATAAAATGGAGAAGAGAGCTGGGGACGGAACTGAAAGTCAATAGAAAGACCTTGAAATGAAGGCACGTGACTGGAGGAACTTGACGTGCATTTGTCAAAGCCTTATGCTCGTTGGAGATCTAAAGGGTGATGATGATGAAGTTAATCCATTCTCTTAATTTGTGGTAGTCGTGAAAGTAACAACTTTGTTGTACATAACTTACTGTCCTGAGTTCTACAGTCAGTAGCAGTTGTTCCACAGTCAGTAGCAGTTGTTCCACAGTCAGTAGCAGTTGTTCCACAGCCAGTATGATTCCTTTTACGCAGGTTCGCCAAGTTTTTTAAGTGCCTTTGTTCATGAATGTCCCTTCATGCCCAATTTTTTGAGTAGATCAAACACTGAGGCAGCCACTAGACTTCTTGCACCTATTTCTACAGTTATGCCTTTTAAAAAGACCTTTTAGAAAGTGCTGGAACACCTAATGGATTGCAGACGTCTTACTGGAAGTCTGATCTCCATAGAGAAAAGTAAAAAAAAAAAATAAAACTTTCATTATTATTAGTATTTTTATTTCTTATTTGGCATCGGGAAAGTAACTTTCAGATCTAAGGATGGTTGAAAAGCCACTGCCTATTTAAAAAGTTTGATATCCTCATTTTTACCTATTCGATATAAATGAAACAAATATTAAAACAGGGGGGAAAATGACTGCCATTTGATTAATAAGTTTCATAAGTTATATTTTTAATTTCCAGAAACAAAGTAAAATAAAATACAATTTAAAATGGCTAGTAAACTGGCGTTACAAGAAAGAGCAAACATTGCTACCCGCTACGAGGTCACGTGTAGAACAGGCCGGATCTGACGTCCAACTCTAATGTTAATATGAAATAAAATAGTAGTTAATTGTTTTTATTTTGGTGTTTGTTTGACATAAATTCATTGGATAGCATTGAAGAAATAAGGAGCCACGGTAGCGCGGTGGTTAGTGCACTGGCTTCCTATTTCCGTGGTCAATGGTTCGATCCCCAGTTGAGGTGGGATTTTTAGACTGCAAACGGCTCCGGGGTCGGCCTAGCCTCATGAATTAGGTACCAGAGCAACTCTGTGGAGCTTAAGGCGGCCTGCGTGATGCTGACCACATCACCCATAGTGTGCCGATGGTCAAGAAAATATGGGCCTATCAAAATATTCCCAATATGCCTTGCAGGGCGTGTAACGGGTTCCTTTACCTTACCCTTTTTTACTGAAGAAATAACAATTTAAAAATAATGAAGGACTTTTCATTCACCCTGTACGTATCTTTCCAGGAACTCAAGCCACATGTGGTCTGCTGTCCAGTATTAGAGTGGGCGCAAATGGTCAGCTGTTGGTTCTGGACGCCTACCGGGGACTGTATGAAGTCAGTCCTACTAATGGTATGTGTGGCGTGGGTGTGGCCTTTTAGGGTGATCAAGGGTGATGAGCAAGTAATGTAAATGATTAAGATGAGAAGAGGGCTGCAGATGTTATCAGTGTTATCATCATCATCTCATCTTTCACTTCTAAATTCTGAATAAACCACTGTTGATAAACCACTACAGATGTTCCCCTTGAGGAAGCACATTCTCTTGCAGCTTTAGTTTCTGTAGCAATACGTTTGACTTCATGACGTTGGCAGTCCAAGGTACAACCTCATATTAGTCGCTTCTTAAGACATGATCTCAGTCATCATCATCATCACCATCATCATCATCACCATCATCATCATCATCATCACCTTCATCATCATCACCATCATCATCCTCACCATCATCATCATCATCATCACCATCATCATCACCATCATCATCACCATCATCATCACCATCATCATCACCATAAGCCTCGTTGTCATTATCATATTACGGTACTTTTCGCTCCTTATGGAGCAGGATGCATTCATTTGTGCTCGTGCAACGGTGGTTTATGAAGCGATTTTTTTACACAGTGAGGTTGTCAGCCTTATGCACAACCTCATATTAGTATATATATATATAAATATACTGTTCAAAAAAAGAAACGCATAGCTATCCGAGGGCGCGTTTTTGTGAGTTTGTAAGTAAAATTTGGTGCTAGGGTATATAAAAACCAGCCTCAAATGTTCTTTACAGTGTCAAATGCACGTGTTGACCTGAATTGCGTTCGTTTTTGTAATCGTTACAACGCAGTGGTCAATAGTGTTTATGACGCAATTTTTGACCACAGCTCATGTTGCGCGCACGTGAAAGCAACAAAATTTGGGGTGAACACTATTCACTGACTACGCAACTGAAACCCTATAAAAGGATAACGCTACACAAAAAAAATTCAGTTCGTTTTCAAGCAGACATTTATGGCGTCTCTATCGATAAATTTAAGGAACATTGCTATTGGCCGACTGCATGCAGGCGAAAGTCAAAGTCAGGTTGCCAGGCATCTAAACGTGCATCAGAGTACCATCAGTCGACTTTTGCACCGGTTCCAAGCCACTTGCTCAGTTGAAGAACGGCATCGCAGTGGACGACCCAGAGTGACAACAGCAGCGGAGGATCGCTTTATTCGGCTTCGTCACCTCAGAGACAGGTTTACAACAGCTTCCTCAACTGCCCAGTCATTGCCTGCAGGACGTCATATGTCTGATCAAACTGTCCGGAATAGACTGCACGACGCTGGACTTTGGGCACAACGACCTCACCGAGGACCTGTCCTTACGCGCCGTCATCGCCAAAATCGACTTCTTTAGGCCAACCAGCATCGTCCCTGGGCAGCTGACAATCAATGGAGACGTGTTTGGTTTAGTGACGAATCTTTCTTTTTGTTGCAGCGTCATGATAGACGGCGTAGGGTCTACCGTAGGCGAAATGAACGTTTTGCCCAAAATTGAGTTGATAAAGCTCCGCCGCACGGTGGTGGAGGTGCAGTGGTGTGGGGAATGATCAGTTACAACGGAAGTAGTCAATTGGTGCACATTGAAGGAGGCTTGAATGCGCAACGATACGTCAATGAAATTCTTCGACCCCATGTCCTTCCACCTTTGGCTGCCCAACGGTCTGTGTTTCAACAGGACAACGCCAGACCCCATTGTGCACGGTTGACCACGCAGTTCCTGACTGCCAACAACATTCTCACCCTTCCCTGGCCATCCCTGTCTCCAGACATGAGTCCGATTGAGCGCCTGTGGGATGAGCTGCATAGACGTGTTTGTCGCCGGGACGTTGCTCCAGCCAATCGTCGTGATCTGTTCCAGGCACTCCAGGAAGAGTGGGCAGCCATTCCACAGGCCCACATCAGACGTCTGATCGCATCCATGCCCAGGAGATGCCAGTCGCTGATCGATGCAAGAGGAGGCCACACACCATACTAACGGGAAAGCCCGTACGCCAAAAAAACTCTCGTGACCCAGATGCGAAACAACTGTCAATTGATTGGTTGAACCCTAAGATATTCTTGTGTGCAATTTGAACAATTAGCTCATTAAATTAAAAAAGTTATTGAATGTCAAAATTATGACTATGTGTGTGCCTTCAGTAGCTATGCGTTTCTTTTTTTGAACAGTACATATATATATATATATATATATATATATATATATATATATATATATATATATATATATATATATATATATATATATATATATATATATATATATATATATATATATATATATATATATATATATATATATATATATATTGGCTTTGAATGGTGGTGTAGCTATGTATCAATAACTATGATACTGTCTGTTGTCACGATTCCTGTAATTTTTTGATCTTATACAGGCACCGTTAGACAGCTGTACTCATCAACCACTCCTGTTGGAGGCCGTCCCACCAAGTACCTGAACGACATGGTACAAACCTCAGATGGCATGATCTTAATTAGTGATTCCAGTGACAAATTTGACGCCCTCAACGATATTTACATCATTATGGAGGGTATACCAAGCGGCAGGTAATGTGAAGATCCAAAATGTTGAATTTTATCGCTTATGGTAGTTGTTGCGGAAGATGGTATTTGGTTTTAAAAATAAATTGGTTTTGAAAAAAATTTCAAAAATGGACGAGACACCCTTCTCGTGTCTGTCTTATAAATACCCGGCGTTGCTCGGTTTTTAAATAACAGTTTATACAAACTTAGAACATTACAATACGTAAAAATATGAAGATTAAACTACTGCATTTTAATTATTTCATTGTGTTTATTTGTCACTTTGTCTTTCCACGAAATAGTTTGCTGGTCTAAACAACATCTGGAAATCCTCTCAGTGAAGCACAAACGCCAAATTAAGATAATATGAGAGCTGTGTACTTTCTGTGCTTCTCTATGCTTCCAGAATGGTGGAGAGTAACAGAGAATGATATGTCGAAAATGTCCTCCTTCCACACAAATCTGCCTAAGGAAAATTATCCGAATCTTTTGGCCGAATACCATCCCCAACAAGAACTGCTTACTCGGAGTAACCAAGAGGACATGCACACCATCATTGCTGGCAGACGCTGGAGTTGGCTTGGCCACTTCCTCAGAAGAGACCCCGATGCCATCACAAGAACAGCTATGCTATGGACCCCTGAAGGAAAGCGAAAGAGAGGCCGACCAAAAACAACTTGGCGGAGGACTGTGCAGGCTGAGATGCAAAGAATGAACCAGAGCCGGGGCACTGTACGAAGGATGGCCGCCGACCGAACAAAGTGGAAGCAGTTTGTTGCTGCCCTACAAGACGCCACCAGGCGTGATGGCCACTGACTGCTTTGACAGTCGGTGGCTAAGGATCAAAGAAGAAGAACAAGATAGTGTCTATTATTTTAATTCACAAGTTACAATTCATATGTCATCACATTGCTTCATATTTATTTATTGCTTATTAAAGCATATGTTATTGCAACATGGTTATTATTTAAATGCTCTTTGGTAAACAACATTTGTGGTTTTGCCGTCGGTGGCGAAAAGGAAGAAACAAAAATAAATATATATATATATATATATATATATTGGCGGCCCCATCAGCAGTAATCAACGTGTAACTAACTGCCTGTGTGAAATAGCATGGATTTTCTACGTTTAATGACTGCTACTTCTAAGACTAACAAAGATGTAAGAGGATTCATCAGTCATGTATACCAGGGGTTCTCAATCTTTTATTGCTCATGGTCACCTTCTAAGCCTTAAAATATTCTGTTCTCCCCCCCGCCCCCCATAGTCGCTGTTAGCTGGAAAAAGGGTACTTTACCATCTTACATTGGACCCCTAGAAATATGGCATGGTCCACGCTGAGAACCACTGGTGTGTACAACCAGACTAGCGCGCGACTGGAACAACTATCATTCATACTCTTTGACATTTGTTGAGGGAGACTGAGCACCTGATGGTTTGCCAGGTGTGTAGTGATGTCGATTCTTATCAACAACTACAACAACAACAACTACAACATTAACAACTACAACAACAACAACTGCTACTTTAAGTGACTGTTCTAGGACCTTGTTAATAAACGGTAAGCATGGGACGAGGTAGTCATAGAGACCATCAGTTCAAGCAGGTGGCTTAATAATACAGCAACAAAAAAAGAAAAAAAAAAGAGAAAGAGAAACAGACAGACAAGTAGACATTCAGAATAAATAGTAGACAGACACACATGTTGGAAATGTAGATGTAGTTATTGCGGTAGTGGTTGTAGTCTGCGTTGTTAGAAACAGTCAATTACTTTTACAGTCGTTTTTCTTAAACTCTCAAATTCTTCCTTGTCCAGCCCTAAAAAGGCACATCTGTATTTTTTCATTTAAGCGTTAAGCTAATCTCACACCTAAGGGTCTTTTATATTTGGACATGCGCCCTAATATAACCGACTTGGTTGAACGGGAGTCGCGCCTCGCCAAAACTTTATTTTTAAAAAATAAAACATTTAAGCGTCCTATTGACAGGATGGTTATAACGCTGGCCTCTTGTGGCATGGCACAGGCTCGAAACACGGTGCTGTCGCGCCTCAGGTTACCCAGTTGTAAATGGGTACCAAACTGTGCTGTTGAGCTACGGAAGGCGAAGATAACGAAAAAGGCAGCAGATCGCGCCAATTCTCGATGCCGGCCCTGGTATGGTGAAGTCTCTAACACTTCACTCCCCTACAGCAGTACCTTCTATGGAACTACTTTTATCTTTTCATTTATCCTCGTCATCATTATCATCGCTTCTTATCGATAATATTGCCCCTAATCCTCCAGGATTTTAGCCCTGAATCCTACAACTGGTGCAATCACTGAAGTGTTGAAAGATGTGCTGGTTTACCCTAATGGCCTGGAGCTGACAGCAGACGGCACTGCTCTTCTTGTGGCTGAGACCGGCCGAGCCAGGATACTTCGGTCAGTGTGACTTTGATCGTTCTCATTACCATCGCTACCACGTCGACATTACGACCATCATCACATGTCTTCATAATCAATGCGTTCTCATTAGTAAAGTTTTTTTTTTAAATTTCTGTTACGAATTATGCATTATATTGTGCACACATAATAGATGGAATGGAATCTTATGACAGGTTCACTGTGCACACATAATAGATGGAATGGAATCTTATGACAGGTTCACTGTGCACACATAATAGATGGAATGGAATCTTATGACAGGTTCACTGTGCACACATAATAGATGGAATGGAATCTTATGACAGGTTCACTGTGCACACATAATAGATGGAATGGAATCTTATGACAGGTTCACTGTATGAAATGGATCGAAAAAACCAGACAGACACTAATGTACAGGAGATAAGGAGAATACACGTGCGTTGGATAGGACATACGTTGAGAAAAGCAGTTTATAGCATAACAAGGCAGACTTTGCACTGTAATCCCCCGGATAAGAGAAATGGAGGGAAACCAAATACACATGGTAAAGAGTACTTGAGGTAGACATGACAGGGATAAAGAAAATATACAAAAGCATTAAACAGATGACACAGGACAGGAAAGCTTCGCATGTTTTTGTTGATGACCTGCGCCCTATGGATATTGATAGGATTGATTGCATGATTGTCCGATTTGAGTAGTGATTTTTTTCAGATATTTTGTCTATTACGTCATTGTGTCTTAGGTGTACGGTGACGTACAACAATTAGATGAAAGAATTTAGGCCTTTGAAGTGCAGACATACAGTAGAACGCGGATACGTCTCATGAAAAGAGAAACAAAAACAAAACAAATAAAGAGGTCATAGAATACCTAGAAATGAAAATAGAAATAATGAAGATCAAAATTAGACAGTTAAAATGTTTTGGCTATGTTAAAGGATATAACACCTTGCTGAAGACCGTAATGGAAGGATGAGTTGAAGGCAAACGTGCAAGAGGAATACATCGCTATAAGTGGGAAGATAACATCAAGAGATGGACAGGAAAGAGTCTAGCAGAGTGCACCATAAAGACAAGAGACAGAAGGCGTTGGAGATCCCATTGCTGCCGACCTTCGTTGTGAAGATGGCAGCTGATGATGTAACTATGGTGACGTGCGATAACGCTGTCAATATTTATCATTTGTTTGGATAAAACAAAGAGCAAACACACAGATACATAATTTACATGTGATGAAAGGTGTAAATTAACACAGATAAATCATGCCTTCATTGAAAGCTAATACAATAGAAGCTGGAACAGTATCTTCATCAGCGATTATAGGATGACAGATTCCAACCACTATCTGCTCTAGCCTCTCGCCAATATGTCTAACTTATATTTCTATTCCCGCCCCTCCTCCTGTAGTTCCCGGGGTTTCTAAAAGAAAAAGAGAAAAAGAAATAATAAGATCATCAAGTTCCATCAAGGATAGAGTAACCAGTGACTAACATGAGGTTGCGCGTGGAGCTGGCGACGTCATCACGTTGATAGCATTACCGGACAGTCTTCGTTTTGGAAACCCCGGGGTAAGAGAGGTAGAGAGAGAGAGAGAGAGAGAGAGAGAGAGAGACCAAAAATAAATGGAAAAGAGAACTGAAAACAGAAATGTAAGGCAAAAGAAACACATGGAAAGACCTTGAGCTGATGGCACGGGACAGGTGGACTTTGCATGAGTTTCATTCTGAAGTTTGAATACATCCTGCTGTAACACTATATATAGCGTTTCCTATAATCATTCACTCACGCAATTTTTGTCAGAACATCATAAGTACATTTGCAGCTATCATTCTCACCATCTTTACGGTAACTCCGCTCATCTTTGTTGTCAGAATCAACATCAGAATGATCATCACGTTAACAAATGATTGTCGCAAAATTGGTTTCAAGTCATTGCAAATGAGTTCAGTTAGATTTATAAACCCATCTACGATCGAGTGACCGCTTTCAAAATGGCGGCGTATCAGCGAAATGTGTATCGGACAGAGGAAATCGCCATCGATAAAAAATAAACGAAGGGAATCCGTATGAAAAGAATTTTACATTTCAGTACAGGGAAGGATGGTGTATAACTGCATATAAGATGGAACGGTAGGAAGTTCTCATTTACGGAGATATATGCGTATTTCGGCTGCCCACAGTTACGCTAAAAGCATGTAAACTCACTTCTGTTCTAAATATTAAAATCAACAAATAACAGTTTGGGAATTTACATGGATAGGAAGATAGAGTTTTATCAGCTGAATAAAACTAGATAAGATGGAACAATATGGATATTATATATGCTGAGAATGAGAAAGGCAAAATTTCAGTCGACGCACAGATCGGCTGAAATCACGGTTCGGGAAGGATTTTTTCAGGTTAGGTTTAAGCTGTGACGTCGGTACTCTCCGATACGTCCGCGCTATACGTATTTAAAGCGGATCGGTAAACTGAGAGAGATACACAACGCAAGAGGTTGAGACAAGACTGAGGGCAGATAACGCCACGACTCTAAATCCATCTGAAGTGTGAGCGGATCGCCAGAAAATTTCGGTCTAAGTGTCTGGAGTCTGAGGGTAAGCGAATTTACGATAGCTATCCTGTATAATAATTTCTTTTATTTTGTATTACAGGTTCATTTAGAATTCACAAAATATGCCTGTATAATATTCATTGATATAACGTATTATTATTTTAATATGATTTATTCATGTGCTTAGTGGAAGATGGTTGCTTGTACAAAAACGTATCAAAACTAGCCCCACAGCCAAATAGAAAATATTTATTATATTTAATGCTGTATCTCGTCGATATTAAATGCATTATCGCTTACGAAGATAAGGGCAGTCCCATGACCAGAGATTGTCATAGGGAAATGAAGTGTTAGAAACTTCATCATGGAAGATCCCAGTTACGAGGCTAAGGTGACTAGTCCCCTTCCTCGCTGCCTTTGCCTTCCCTAGTTCGAGCGCACAACTTTGTACCCATTTACAGCTGGTAAACTGGAGTGTTCTACAGCCAGTTTCAGTAGAAAGCAACCTGATCACGTGGTCACTCACTCTATTTATTTTATGTATTAATTTTGGGTAGTTGCTAAGATAGCATCAGATTTGAATTTGTACTTGATATGATTTGGAAGGATCAAGTTATAGAATATGAAGGGATGTATAGGAGTGGATTAAACCAGATGATGTTTATTACTATGTTAATATTAATTCTGTATCATTGAAATGATGTTACTTGCTATGACTGTATAACTCTGACACCTGATGACTGACTTGTCTGACTTATGTGCTAGTCAGTTATACTTAATTGAAATGTTAATATTAATGCTATATCACTGAAATGATGTCCTTACTTACTATGATTGTATAACGGTGACATCTGATGACTGACTGGTCTGACATCTGTGCTAGTCAGCTACAAGTCTAGCCAGATACTAGCCAAGGCTGATATGTTGCAGGTTCCATGAAATAACTCAAACCAGACTGTCCAGTATCAGAAGCCGGTGCAGTTCATCCGAGGCAATCCCACAAAAGTGCAGGACCCCAAAGAGTGAACTTCAACTGGTCATTGGCATCCCTACTGTTGGGCCTACCAAGTCTGATATCAGCAAAGGACAGTTTCAGCAGTATCAAGTTGGAAAGATAAGTGTCCTGTTTGACACTGACCACCTATACATGTGAAACAGCCAATAGTTCAAAACAATAATTAACCATACAGAAACTCAGTCAACTGATGACAGTTATCCTTAAATTCAAAGGACTAATAACAGTGATTTCAGTAACTTTATTATTTAAGATCTTGAAGTCTAAACAGACAATAATAGTAATTGTGTGAATATTTTTATATATATGTGTATACTCTTTTCCAACTAGTAGAAATAGAATATTAGTGTAATTATTAAACTATTTTAACTGTACCTGAGGATTTATTCACTTTTTCCATTTGTGGTTTCAGTGAATGTTCATTTTATTATCCCCTAGAATATAAGTAATCATAAGATAGTCATAGGGAGGAGACACCTTAAATCCTGGTACTACTTCTTACCAACTGGGCCAGGGTTTTTACAGTCTGACTATTTTTATGATAACAATACACCAGTGCTTATTTCTAAGACTGGGGTATTACTTGTAAGGTCAGAACTCTTTACTGGCATACTCTTACATAATATATACTTTTAAATAACCTCCCGCTACAGTGGGGGCTCGTCCGGGATATATCTTTGATATTCCTGAGCCATCTTTCTATTTCTGCTGTGTAGAAAATTTGCTTTTTTGTAAAAAATTTTTGGAAAGAGTAAACATAGTAGGAAGAATATATAAAAAATTTTTTTGTTTAGGAGTACCATTGAGTACAGATAAAGAAAGCTGTTTCATATATGGTGAAGTCAGTTTAATTAACTTTAATTTTAACTAAGTTAATTATATTGTAGTAAATTAGTTTGAGTAAGATCGCTTGCCCTACTAGACTACAGATACATCATGGCTGACTTGGTCAAATTTAGGTCTGCTACACTGCAGGTGGGAAAAGAGCTTGGCATGGATGGTGACGTTCTGATCCGGTATGTCACGACGGAATGTGAAAAGTACACCGAGAGAGAAGCAAAGCAATTAGAAGCAGAGAGAGAAGCCAAGAAATTAGAAGCAGAGAGAGAAGCCAAGAAATTAGAATTAGAAGCAGAAAGAGAAGCCAAGAAATTAGAATTAGAAGCCGAAAGAGAAGCCAAGAAATTGGATGCAGAAAGAGAAGCCAAGAAATTAGAATAAGAAGCAGAGAGAGAAGCCAAGAAATTAGAAGCTGAGAGAGAAGAAAGGAGGTTACAAGCAGAGAGAGACCATGAGCTGAAAATGAGACAGCTTGATCTTGAACTTCAGGCTGGGACTATCACCCATGGTAATAGCTCACCTCATTCTGCGAATAGCTCTTTTCAGAACACAGCAAATGGGGCCATGAACTTCCACCTAGATCCATTTGTTGAAAAGGAGGACGCAATTGAGTCGTACCTGGATAGGTATGAAAGGCTAGCCTCTACATATGGACTGGAAAAGGAAAAATGGAGTCTAAAGTTATCCCAGGGATTGAGAGGTATTGCATATGATGTGTTTCTGAAACTCCCCAAAGAAGATCAGGAAAATTATGAAATACTAAAGCAAGCCTTACTGATCCGGTATGAAAAGAACTCTGAGGCATATAGGAAGAAATTTAGAACTTCTAAACCTCTACCTGGAGAAACATATAACCAGTTCTCAGCTAGGCTAGAAACGTATTTGTTGAAATGGAGTAGTTTAGGTAAGTATCAGAAAACATACGAGGATCTGAAAGAAATGGTTATGTTAGAGCAAGTGAAAGATTCCATGTCTCAAGAAATGAGGAAATTCCTTATGGAACAAGGAGCAGAGAGGCTGGAAGACATTTTGAAATGTGCAGAGAGATACCAAGCAGCTCAAGCTGAATTGGTAGGAACAAAAAGGAAGCAGGTAGAAGGATATAAGCCACCACCGCAGAATACCGATTTTGACCAGATGGATCAACCATACAGAAACAAGCAAAGATTTGATAATAAGGACAAGAACCCTCAGACTCAGGAAAATAAACCCTACAAACAGGGAGCTAAGTGGTGCAAATTTTGTAAGATGAGCAACCACAACACTGATGAATGTGGGAGGAAAAAACCCCTTCATCATGCTGCATGTTTACAGGTGAGGACTTCTGTTAGGAAGGAACTGACTGTGAGTCAGAATAGCCTCCATCACCCACCTACCCAGGAGATAGTGACTGTGAATGGCAAACAAGTCACAGGAATGTATGACACAGGTTTGTCCTATGACGCAGTCGTGTGTGCATCTCTGGTGTGCCCTGAACAAATCACCACAGAAACAGTAGAGATTCAAGGGCCACTAAAAGGAACATCACCCCTTACTTTACCCATAGCAAAGATTCATGTCAGTTGTCGCTATGTGGAAGGGGAGATAAATGCAGCTGTGATAGATGATCCCTTTTACCCCCTAATGTTGGGGCGTAAATATGTTTTCTTAGGAGACCCTGTAAAACCTATGGTTATGGCAGGAATCCAGACCAGGTCTGACTCCAGGAACATAGAGAGGGACACCAACTTAAAATTTCATTCGACTGAAATGAAACGGGCTCAAGAAGCAGACAGCACATTGAAGCCTTGTTTTGGCAAATTGTCAAAAACACATAAAGCTCCAAGGAAAGGACATTTCTATATGGAACATGGACTCTTGTACAGGAAAGCTGGCAGAGGGACGAAAAGTCATGGTCAAATTGTTGTACCATCCACCTATAGGAATAAGGTTATAGGCTGGGGACACATATCAACTTTGAGTGAACACCTGGGTAATGGTGCCACAAAACAAAGAATAGCCACCCAGTTCTACTGGCCAGGTATTACGGAAGACATAAATCAGTATGTAAATTCCTGTCCAGAGTGCACCTATGTAGATTCAGAAAGTCGACGGAAGAGTCTTCATCAAAAATCTACAAGCAAACCAGCAATCAGGGGTACTCCCGAGATTTGCACGGGAGGGGAAAGGAAACATCCCACACAGGTTCAATTGCAGTCTGAACCCCATGCGCTGGAAAAAAGGAACAAATCACGTAGCGAAAATCAAACACCTACGGATTTGCGAGGGAAAACCACATCCAACTATCAACGAAAAGAGGGCGGTAAACTTCATGGGAAACCTACCGACCCCGTTTCACCAGCAGTAAGAGCCTGGATGAAAAGCCGAACAGGAAGGAGAGAGATAGTAAAGGATGAATATATTATTGGAAAACAGAATGTGGGCGCAGATTTTCTTAGTCGCCATCCCACAGAGCTTGAGGAGGATAGAAGGAAGGAAAACTAACCTCGGAATGGTCGATTTGCAATTGTCTTGTACCCAATAGTTAAGCTAGATATCATCCAGCTTAAAATATGGGGGAGCTATGTCGCAAAATTGGTTTCAAGTCATTGCAAATGAGTTCAGTTAGATTTATAAACCCATCTACGATCGAGTGACCGCTTTCAAAATGGCGGCGTATCAGCGAAATGTGTATCGGACAGAGGAAATCGCCAACGATAAAAAAAAACGAAGGGAATCCGTATGAAAAGGATTTTACATTTCAGTACAGGGAAGGATGGTGTATAACTGCATATAAGATGGAACGGTAGGAAGTTCTCATTTACGGAGATATATGCGTATTTCGGCTGCCCACAGTTACGCTAAAAGCATGTAAAACCACTTCTGTTCTAAATATTAAAATCAACAAATAACAGTTTGGGAATTTACATGGATAGGAAGATAGAGTTTTATCAGCTGTATAAAACTAGATAAGATGGAACAATATGGATATTATATATGCTGAGAATGAGAAAGGCAAAATTTCAGTCGACGCACAGATCGGCTGAAATCACGGTTCGGGAAGGATTTTTTCAGGTTAGGTTTAAGCTGTGACGTCGGTACTCTCCGATACGTCCGCGCTATACGTATTTAAAGCGGATCGGTAAACTGAGAGAGATACACAACGCAAGAGGTTGAGACAAGACTGAGGGCAGATAACGCCACGACTCTAAATCCATCTGAAGTGTGAGCGGATCGCCAGAAAATTTCAGTCTAAGTGTCTGGAGTCTGAGGGTAAGCGAATTTACGATAGCTATCCTGTATAATAATTTCTTTTATTTTGTATTACAGGTTCATTTAGAATTCACAAAATATGCCTGTATAATATTCATTGATATAACGTATTATTATTTTAATATGATTTATTCATGTGCTTAGTGGAAGATGGTTGCTTGTACAAAAACGTATCAAAACTAGCCCCACAGCCAAATAGAAAATATTTATTATATTTAATGCTGTATCTCGTCGATATTAAATGCATTATCGCTTACGAAGATAAGGGCAGTCCCATGACCAGAGATTGTCATAGGGAAATGAAGTGTTAGAAACTTCATCATGGAAGATCCCAGTTACGAGGCTAAGGTGACTAGTCCCCTTCCTCGCTGCCTTTGCCTTCCCTAGTTCGAGCGCACAACTTTGTACCCATTTACAGCTGGTAAACTGGAGTGTTCTACAGCCAGTTTCAGTAGAAAGCAACCTGATCACGTGGTCACTCACTCTATTTATTTTATGTATTAATTTTGGGTAGTTGCTAAGATAGCATCAGATTTGAATTTGTACTTGATATGATTTGGAAGGATCAAGTTATAGAATATGAAGGGATGTATAGGAGCGGATTAAACCAGATGATGTTTATTACTATGTTAATATTAATTCTGTATCATTGAAATGATGTTACTTGCTATGACTGTATAACTTTGACACCTGATGACTGACTTGTCTGACTTATGTGCTAGTCAGTTATACTTAATTGAAATGTTAATATTAATGCTATATCACTGAAATGATGTCCTTACTTACTATGATTGTATAACGGTGACATCTGATGACTGACTGGTCTGACATCTGTGCTAGTCAGCTACAAGTCTAGCCAGATACTAGCCAAGGCTGATATGTTGCAGGTTCCATGAAATAACTCAAACCAGACTGTCCAGTATCAGAAGCCGGTGCAGTTCCTCCGAGGCAATCCCACAAAAGTGCAGGACCCCAAAGAGTGAACTTCAACTGGTCATTGGCATCCCTACTGTTGGGCCTACCAAGTCTGATATCAGCAAAGGACAGTTTCAGCAGTATCAAGTTGGAAAGATAAGTGTCCTGTTTGACACTGACCACCTATACATGTGAAACAGCCAATAGTTCAAAACAATAATTAACCATACAGAAACTCAGTCAACTGATGACAGTTATCCTTAAATTCAAAGGACTAATAACAGTGATTTCAGTAACTTTATTATTTAAGATCTTGAAGTCTAAACAGACAATAATAGTAATTGTGTGAATATTTTTATATATATGTGTATACTCTTTTCCAACTAGTAGAAATAGAATATTAGTGTAATTATTAAACTATTTTAACTGTACCTGAGGATTTATTCACTTTTTCCATTTGTGGTTTCAGTGAATGTTCATTTTATTATCCCCTAGAATATAAGTAATCATAAGATAGTCATAGGGAGGAGACACCTTAAATCCTGGTACTACTTCTTACCAACTGGGCCAGGGTTTTTACAGTCTGACTATTTTTATGATAACAATACACCAGTGCTTATTTCTAAGACTGGGGTATTACTTGTAAGGTCAGAACTCTTTACTGGCATACTCTTACATAATATATACTTTTAAATAACCTCCCGCTACAATGATATCCATTTTTCCATTTACACTTTTCTAGTATGAGTCTGTTGGCTGCATCATACAAACAGATCTCCACCTTCGCTCCAAACTTACCAGGTTTGCCGGGCAACATCAGGCGCTCTGCTCGTGGAACTTTCTGGGTGGGATTGTCTCTTATCCGCCACGCGGGCATCCGTAACTCCATGGACATGTTCTCCAATAATCCTGCAGCAAGACGACAAACTGTTGCAGTAAGTTTCCATGTGGTAGTTGTGGCACCGATATAATAATGCGGGTGAGAAGAATTACAAGGAATTAAGCATTTAAACAGGGGGACAATTAGCAGTTGCAGTTGTGGATTTATGTTGTGCCAGGTCATAGGCAAGCGTGAACATACAAGGCCCATTTTAAGTAAACGCTTTTGTATCAACGAGCAAATATTTCTTCTCAAGGCCCCTACAAGTGCCAGGCTCTAGTCAAAAGGCTATGTTGTCAATGTCTAAAACCTACACTGATTGGATAAGCTATGACATAATAACAGAAGTATAAAAATACCTGCGCCGTCGTTGTTATAATTTAACAATTGAAACATTAGCAGGTGTAGTAGTAGTAGTAGTAGTAGTAGTAGTAGTAGTAGTAGTAGTAGTAGTAGTAGTAGTAGTAGTAGTAGTAGTATTACCAGTAGCAGCAATGTTAGCCTTATAATCAGCAATGTGGTGGTACTAGTATTATTACCAGTAGCAGCAGAAAACACAGAGTTAAGAACAGTATAGTTGTAGGATTGGGGGTTCTTGGGGAATACAGACAGAGCAGAATTCCTCAAGTATTAAATGGTAGTGTGGTTAGATTGCTTGCTTTTTGAGGAAAACGGATAATGTTCGAAACCAAGCGGCTGAAGTGTACACATCAATTGTTTACCTAACTTTGCTCTTGAGTTAGGGAAGGCTAACGCAACGAGGAAGAGGGTGGGTTACCTCACTTCATGAGGCTGAGACCTAATGTAGGTGACATCTCTAACACTTCAATCCCATTATCTGCTATAGGATTACCTTAACCTTTTACTGTCCGTTCTTACATATCATTAAAGGCAAGTAATTTTTCTTTTGCATGAGGCTGGCAACTTTATCATATTAAAAAAATTGCTTTAGAAACCACGGTTACAAGAACACGTGAATGTTGTCACGTGCAAGTTTCCTGCAAGGGGACAAGCTGTAGTGGTGGTCACATGATTTACGAGGACCGAAATAACAGAAGTATTATCAGCATTATAATGGTAGTGGTAAAGCTTCAAATATCAGCAATAGTAGTGTTGGTAAATGAATTAATGCCAGTGGCGTCACTAGAAGGGTGCGGGGGTTGTGGACCGCACCGGGTGACACCATCAGAGGGGGTGACACCAAAATAACTGTCTATAAAATGTTTGTGCAGTGTTTCAGCAGAAATGTATTATTTTTTATAAAAATATCCCTGTAGTTATAACCACATAAACATTTTTCGTAAGCCCAGCTTACATGTGATGTATCAATATACCTACGTTTTTACTTCGAATTCTATTGTTTTCTTACCGAATTTTCACTTTAACAACATGAAACTATGTAAATGTAAATACATTTAGCCTGTATGTGAGATATTGTAATTTAAAGGTGTAATATTAATTTTGCTAGTTGTTTGTGTCACTTCTATTGCCATTACATTCAGTGATATACGGGAATTACGATTTACAAGTAACATTTGTACAAAAAACATTACTAAGGATTCTGTTTGGTCTGGTACGGGAGGAGGTCCATGGGGGTGACACCATGAGTTACCGCACTAGGTGACACCAACCCTAATGCCGCCACTGGCAGTAGTGGTAGTAGCAGAAAGAAGCATTAGTTAGAAGACTAGCAGTCATTATATTTTGTAATGGTATCATTTATACTATCTGCACCGAGAGTACCTATAGTAGTAGTAAGGTAAAGGTAAAAGTGGTTTCAAAGCAGATTCTGGCGTAGGGGAGTGAAGGGTTAGAGACGTCACAATACTAGGTCCGGAATCGAGAGGTGGGGGTGACAAGTTCCCTTCCTCCTTGCCTTTTCTTTCCCTAACTCAGGAGCAAAGGCAGGTATCCATTTACAGCTGGGTAGACAGAAGCGCCTTTGTCACGAGAGACCAGCGCTCTAACCACTCGGTCAAGCCGACGCTCGTAGTAGTAGTAACATTAGCTATAGTAGTAGTAACAGTATTAGTAACAGTAGTTATGTAGTAACAGTATTAGTAACAGTAGTTATGTAGTAACAGTAGTTGTGTAGTAACAGTAGTTAAAGTAGTAGTAATTGGAGTTATAGTAGTAGTAACAGTAGTACTAGTACATAACAGTAGCTGTAACAGTTGCAACAGTACCGGGTAGTTCTAGCGGTAATAACAGTAGCTATAGTAGTAATAATTATGGTTAAGGTAGTAGTAATAATAGTTTAACTCGTAATGAACAGTATCTTTAGTTGTAAAAATTATGGTTATACTTGAAGTAATAACAGTTAATCTAGTAGGAAAGAAAGCTCAATTTCAAGAGCTGGAAATGAACCAGAAATGGTTAAAGGTTTCAAAGCAATCTAATGCAATTTTGAAGGCAAGTTCGGACACAACAGGCCAATCACCTGTTTGTCTTAATATTTGATTGCGTGTTCTCCCTGAAAAATTGCACTCCAGGGAAACCTCTACACCGAATGGTAGATGAGGTAGAGTATGAAATGAGATGAGATGAGTTAACAGCAGTTATAATAGTAAACAGTAGTTATAGTTGTACAAACTGTAGGTATAGTATCATTTCTTCGCAGCTCCGCTATTCCCCTACTGGTTCTAGTACAAGACATGTTGGTTAAATACTGGTTGATTGATTGCTGGGAATATTTCGTCTCCTCGTATTTACCACTTTAGCACATGACTCAGGTTTCAACAAACAATTTAAACAAATGCCAATGAAACAACAGATGGGAAAAAGAACCTGGCGATGGACAGGACACACACTGAGAAAACCTGTTGATAGCATTACCAGGTAGTCCTTGTTCTGGAATCCACAGGGTAAGAGAAATAGTAGACCTGAAAACACACGGAGAAGAGAACTGGAGACAGAAATGAAAATGACGAGAAGGACCTTGAGCTGATGGGACTAGACTGCGTTTGTTGAAGGTCATTCTCCTTGAGTGAGAAGTGAGGAGGGGGGGGGGAAGAAGGGGCTAAAGGGTAATGAATGAATGTAACTTCAGTACTTTGGCGCGTACTGTTGTATTATTGCGTTGCAGTTTTGCTCTATACTAAGCATGCATGCATACTCTGGGCAATGGCGTAACGAGGGATTTTAGCGCCTGGGGCGGCCGCCCACCCTGCGCTACGCCACTGATACTGTGTGGTTGATTCCACAGAGTATATTCTCTCAGTAATGTTTATCACTTTTGTATATTATTGTTATAATGAATGTATGTTCCCACAGACTGCTAGCCAGAGCACTATCAGGTCCTACTACCCGAAATATGGAATGGTGCTTGAGATAGATTCCAATGGCAAGATCATAGGAAGTCTTCATGATCCTACAGGTAAGTTTTAACAAATAAAAGGATGTGTGTCTGTAAGACTCTTTCTGTTATTAGTAGATGGTAATATAAACATACAAGTCGATAACATCAAGTCCCAAACTCACAATGAAGACGGAAGCTGTGGTTTATGATGCCGGCATCACTGGCACGCTTCTATGTGGGAAGCGAGACATAGGCAACTTATGCAAGGAAAAAAAATGGCTCACTAACTTCCGTCTATGGTGTCTACGCCACATCCTTGGTATTTCGTGGAAGAACAAAGAGACAAATGTCGAGGTACTGTCGCGCGCTGGCTTTCAAAGCTTGTGTACACTTCTTAGACTGCAGTGATGACACTGGCTTGGTCATATCCGTCGCATGGAAGATGGTCTCATCCCCAATTTCTACCGACAACTGGCCGATGGTAAAAGAACAACCGGGCACTGACGCTGAGGTTGAAGGATGTGAGCAAGAGAGATATGACGACTCTTGACATAAATCTAGTAACCTAAGATACGAAGCTGCCGATTTCACCAAGTGGAAATGATTCCTACGGTGTCACCTCAGATTGCGCGAAAAGAAACTCTTACAGCAAGCAGAATAGAAAAGAACACGCCAAAAGGAAAAAAAAAAAAAAAAAACAGCGACGTGCTAGTTACTCAAGGGCGCATAATCCCTCTAGTCAATTAAGACTGGAGAATGCTAATACTATAAAAAAAATAAATTAGTAAAATTATACGCTTTCAAAGTCATTTAAAACCAATAAAATACACAAATACAACTCTTTCTCTGTCGCTTAAGGTAATCAAGTAAACACGCTTTCACACAATAAATAGAAAAACAAAACGCGTTTCAGTCATTTACTGCACTAAAAAGTCCATTACAGTTACCTAAACTTAGTTAACAAAATTTTTAATAAAGTCACTTAACCCAGTAAAACAAATCCTTTTCAGAGTTACTTTAATCAATAATTTGAAAAGAGAACTCTTGCACAGACACTTAAATTAGTAAAATATCGCGCTTTCAAAGTCATGTAGACCAATATAGAAAACAGGACTCTTTCACAGAGTAGTAGTAAAATAAAACGCTTTGACAGTCATTTACGCCCATATTCACAGTCACTTTAACTAGTAAAATAAAACACTTTCACGGACACTTAAATTAGAGCAATAAAACGATCTCACAGTCACTTAGACCAGTAAAATATAACTTTCTCACAGTCACTTAGACCAGTAAAATATAACATTTTCAAAGTCACTTAGACCAGTAAAATATAACTTTCTCACAGTCACTTAGACCAGTAAAATATAACTTTCTCACAGTCACTTAGACCAGTAATAACTTTTTCACAGTCACTTAGACCAGTAAAATATAACTTTCTCCCTGTCACTTAGACCAGTAAAATATAACTTTCTCACAGTCACTTACACCAGTAATAACTTTTTCACAGTCACTTAGACCAGTAAAATATAACTTTTCACAATCACTTAGACCAGTAAAATATAACTTTTTCACAGTCACTTAGACCAGTAAAATATAACTTTCTCCCAGTCACTTAGACCAGTAAAATATAACTTTCTCACAGTCCCTTACACCAGTAATAACTTTTTCACAGTCACTTAGACCAGTAAAATATAACTTTTTCACAGTCACTTAGACCAGTAAATATAACTTTTTCACAATCACTTAGACCAGTAAAATATAACTTTCTCACAGTCACTTAGACCAGCAAAATATAACTCTCTCACATTCACTTAGACCAGCAAAATATAACTTTCGCGCTGTCACTTTCTCCAGTAAAATATAACCATTTCACAGTCACGTAAATCTCTAAAATATAACTCTTACATATTTACTACGACGAACAAACGAATGAAATCTTTATTACATAAGAATAAAGAAATAGGAATTATTGTTTTTTTTTTACATTTCTGCCCTGCAATAATACCATTCTCAAAGTGATTTCAAATTAAATCATTAACATCAGTAAAAAATACTTACTTACAAGACTTAGTCGTTCCCCTTCTACTGTGAGGTGTAGAGATTTGGGAGAGAGAGCGCCAGACTATCCTATCGGCTGTCTTCTTCCTGGCCTGGTTCCATTCTAGTCCTCGGTCCTTCAAAGATTGTCTAATGTTGTCCTCACAGCGGACTCTGGGTCGTCCTGGGGGTCTGGATCCCTGACTTGGGACCCCAAAGATGCAGCAATAGAGAATGCAGTCAGCGACCCATACCTTGAATGCTTGCGTCAGGGTCAGTGAACCAGAGCTGACCAAGACCCTACTCCACCTCCACGTGGTGGTCCTGGAAACAGTCTGCATCATTGCAGTCTGGCTGAGAGAGTAGGGATCGAAGAGGGAAGGCAAACCCGGTCCCAAAAAATGCCGTGCTTAAGTCGGATGTGTCGGCCGAAAGGCGCAGATATCGCAGCTCCGGCGTAAATGACCCAACGCAGCCAACGTCCTTTTCAGGACGAACGAGGAAGAAGAAGAAGAAGATCCCTGGCTCTTTGTTTCCCATGCTTGTCGTGGTAACCGATCTTCTCCCATTCTGCAGACATGGCCAAACCATCTTAGTTGGGACTGTTCTACTTGGGTCTGCTGGGGGTGGGATTTTAGGCCTTGACGTATCGTCTGGTTGCAGACCATGTCTCTTCTTGTTACTTCAACCACCTTCCTCAGATACCTCATTTCTGAGGTTTGGATCTGGCTTTTGTGGGTTGTAGTCATTGCCCATGACTCACATCCATATGTCAAGACTGGGGCATAGGTGGAGTGGTATACAGCCATCTTCGTTTTCTTACCAACCTCTCTCTTGCTGAGGAATCCTCGATTTATGGTCTGAAAAAGTCTCCCAGCTGCTGCTTTTCGAGTGGCCAACTCTTCTTTGATGCCTCCCTTTCGGTCTATAATAGCTCCTATGTATTTAAAGTGGTAGACCTGCTCCAGGACCTGTTCTCCCAGCTTAATCTGATGTCTTCTTTTTTCTCGTGATATCATCATGGATTTTGTTTTAGAGCTGCTTATGACCACCCCTCTCTTCTCCAGCTCTTCCTTCCAGACTTGCAGGTTGGATTGGAGATGTGCCTCTGATTTAGCAATCAGGGCAACATCATCAGCAAATGCCAGCTCTGAAATACAGACCTGTCTCATCTTCCAGTACCCCACTGAATACTTTCTTGTTCTCTCCTTACATGCCTTGATGACATCGTCCATGAGGATTATGAAAAGATAAGGTGACAGGATATCACCTTGTCTTACACCAGTGGTGGTCCTGAACTCTTCTGACTTATGGTTTGCTGTACTCACATAATTTCTGCAAGACTTGTAGAAGCTCTGTATAGCATGAATCAGAGGTGATGGAATGCTCTTCCTTGCCAAACAGTCCCAAAGTTTGCTCCAGGGGACCCTGTCAAACACCTGTTCCAGATCTATGAAACAAAGATGAATCTCACTCTTATACTCAAGGGCCTTTTCACTCAGCTGTCTGAGTGTGAAGATTAGGTCTTGAGTACTTCGGTTTGCTCGGAATCCGCACTGGGCCTCATCCAATTGTGGCTCAGTTAGGCGTCGGAGTCTCTGCTATAGGATTCTAGAGTAGATTTTACCAGGGACAATGAGAAGGGATATGCCTCTATGGTTTCCACATTGTCGATTGTCACCCTTTTTGAAAATTGGTGTTATGATGGCAATCTCCCAATCCTTTGGTATTGTCTTGTTGCACCACGCTGCTTGTGGGACCCTTAAGAGTGATAGGTCGCCTGATGCTCCCATGTACTTAACCATTTCTGGTGTTATACCATCATGCCCTGCTGCTTTGCCCATCTTGATTTTCTCCAGTGCAGCCTTCAGTTCTTCCATCTTTATGTCATCTTCACCATCATTGGTTTTCTCATCTGTGCTAGTGGTTATCATTTCTGATGCTTCACCACGCTCACCATCCAGGAGTTCTGAGAAATATTCTTTCCATCTTTCCATTACTTCCTTCGGGGCAGTAAGCAATTTGCCTTGCTTGTCCTTTATAAATTTGAGAGGGCATTGTTTTTCCTTCCTCATGTTCTTTAGGGTCTTATAGAACAATTTCTGGTTTTCTTGCGCATCTTTTTCTAGCTTTTCTCCAAATTCTTCCCAGGACTTCTGTTTTGCTGCTAGCACCGTGTTCTTTGCTTCTGTTCTGAGTGTCACATATTCTCTATATTTCTCCATTTGCCCTGTTGTGTTTTTAGCTCCTAAGTATTGTTTCCATGCCATTTTCTTCTCTCTTATTTTCTTTTTGACTTCCTCTGTCCACCAAGGTGTCCTCTTTCTCTTGTTCCCAAGTCGGACTTCACCACATGCTTCTGCAGGAGCTGTCTTTATGGTGTCATTGAATTTAAGCCAGAGGGTTTCCAAGTCATCAGGTTGTTCTTCTGTGTAGCTCACCGCTGCAGCAATAAACCCCTGATATCTGGTCTTAATTTCTGGCTCTCTCAGCTTGTAGGTCTTAATGCTCATTTCTCCCGTTTGTTTACTTAGTTTCTTGCGTGATGTTGGGACGTTCCTAGGCTGAGCAACTCTTTCAGTTGTTCTTATGATTGTAAGCAGGTAGTGATCCCTTCCAATCTCTGGCCCCCTCCAGACTCTAGCATCCCGGACATATTTGAATGAGCTTCTCCTAACTATGGCATAGTCGATCACTGACTTCTCATTCTTTGTTGGTTCACATCTAGTGTATGCATGTATGCGCTTATGGGGGAACTTTGTGTTTGTAATGATCAGATTCTGCTCACTGCAGAATCTAAGGCGTCGCTTTCCATTGTCATTGAGAGTATCTTCTCCATATCTTCCGATAACTCCACCCCATCTAGCATGGTCATTTCCAACTCTGGCATTGAAATCTCCGAGCATGATAATTTCATCTAGGCAGTCATCCACTGTCCTTTGAAGCAGCTCGAAGAATTCCTCCTTGACCTCTGCTCTCTCATCCTCATTTGGCCCATACACTATGACCAGGTTGACTATGGTTTCTCCTTCTTTTAGTTTTACAACCATAATGCGCTCCGAGACAAAGTTCCATCCCTTGATACTATCTTTTTGGTTTTTGGCCACAATGCAACCCACGCCCCCTTTAGCTCTTTCAGATATGGGTACACCACTGTAGAGCAGCGTGTTGCCATCGAGATCCATGACTCCTTGTCATTTTTTCTTCGTTTCCGTTATAGCCAGGATTTCTAGTTTTGCTTTCCTCATCTCTTCCACCAGCTCCTCTTCTTTCCCATTTATACTTCTTGTGTTCCAAGTTCCATAAGTCGTAGTCCGTAGTCCGTTCCAGTTCGTCGCCTTTAGAATCAGTCCGGTTTTCTCTCTTGTAGTTCGCGTAATCATGTTTTAAAGCAAACAGGTGATTGGCCTGTTGTGCCTTTGCATGGTGGAGGGGTGACTCCTTACGGCCTCCATGCAGGCCGCCCTCCTCCTTTTTCAGCCGGGCTTGGGACCGGCCTAGGCGGAGTTCAGTAAAAAATAATCAATATTATTATCGCATTCAGTAATTGAGAGTACACGCGTACATTCACAACCACACACATACATGCGCACGAAGATAGATAGATAGATAGATAAGTAAGCAGATAGATAGATAGATAGATAGATAGATAGATAGATAGATAGATAGATAGATAGATAGATAGATAGATAGATAGATAGATAGATAGATAGATAGATAGATAGATGGGTAGGTAGGTAGATAGATAGGTAAGTAGATAGGTAAGTAGGTAGATAGATAGATAAATAGATAGGTACGTAGATATATAGATAGAAAGATAGATAGATAGATAGATAGACAGACAGACAGACAGACAGACAGACAGACAGACAGATAGACAGATAGATAGATAGATAGATAGATAGATAGATAGATAGATAGATAGATAGATAGATAGATAGATAGATAGATAGATAAAATTAACCACAAACAAACTAGAAGCCATTCACGGAACTCGCTCACTCATTATTAGTGTTGAGTTGTGAGTTTTTGTAAAAATACACAAGAATTCACCGAGTACACACATGTGGTAAATTTTCTGTAAAATTTATTACATCACGGAAACAATATTTCATACTTTTGAAAGTTTTATGTTAAAAAAACACAAGAAACATTTAGTGCACATAATGTCTGGTAATACAAGTTTATTTCAGTGTTTACTGAACGCTATAAGGTAATAGCAACACTGAATAATAACAACAACTATTTTATTTTATAGGTAGCTATAACAATACCCATGAATTCTAGCAATTGCAATATATAAAGAATTCTCGTATCCCTCTATCATTTTAATCCCAACGTTGCAATCCTTTTCATGCCGCTTGTTTGTGATGGGAACATAATTTAGCGCCAGTTGAAACAACGCGCATTTTGTTCCCGCCCTTAAAAATGGCGAATGTTTGATTTTTGGTTACAATTTCTTGATTTTTCTCTATTTGTAATTCGCGTGAGTATGAATAAGTATCTTATATATTTATGCATGGACTTCATTACATTTGTAGTAACTCGGCCACTTTAGTCGCTCAAGTCTATACAAGTAAATAATGATTCGAAAACGGAATAATTGAAAGCTTATTTTGAATTTTTATTTATTTATTTTTTTAAAATACGTGCCATGTCAAGATATTAATAATATCCGTACGATTACAAAACATGTTGAGATAAAACAGCAGTTAATTAATTGGTACAATTTCAGTTCATTGGCTTTGTTTTCCACTTCTCCCCACATCATTTTTTTACCCTCTGCCCTACATCTTTATAACCAATGCATCCAGATAAATTACCACAGGAGAATTAAGTCTGTCATGAAGATATGCAGCAAAAAAAAAAAAAACACACACACACATCGTAATTATTTCACGACATGTTTTGATGGGTGACTTCCTCGTAAATTTTCAAACATAACAACAGTATATAACAATATAACACAGTATATATATATATATATATATATATATATATATATATATATATATATATATATATATATATATATATATATATCACAATTCTGCAAAAAGTGTCATAACTCACAAGTGTCACTATTATGGTGTCATCATCATTTCCAGTTTCAACTGCTTATGGTGTATAGAAGCATTACTGCAGGTTGCCTACACCAAAGTATTAACGTGCTCTTGAAGCAATGGTTCCCGCGGCAATTCGTTTTACAAGCTGAGGGTGCCATGCATAATAATGGGAAATTACAACAATAGTGTGACAACAAGTGTGAATTATACAGTTAGTGCAACTATAACTGTCAACAATGAGAATGGTGCATTCCTTGTTCTGAAACCTCTAGGGTAAGAGAGGAACTGAAGACAGACACGAAGAGGATTAGATGACATGGAAAGATCTTAAGGTGATGGTACGGATTAAAGAGACCCCTGTAAGCATCACCATCCCAACTCATATAACAACTGGTCATTAGGGCAACCTAATTGACGAGGATTTGGCTTTTGTCTTCGATTTTCCTTCAGCTAAGGGCAGATTTATTAATTGGTTTGTTTTATAAATCCACTTCTTTTTTTTTGTCTGTCTACCTTGTCTTCTTGTATCTGGTAATGTGGTTAAAGGACAGTCATATCACGTTAGCTTCCTTCTCTTTGCTGTTGTACACAGTTTTCATATGGTATCACCATTGATAATTGTGTTTCTTATTCGTATAATTTGTGATACGACCCGTGTGTGATATTCGAAGGATCTGTTTGTAAAATCTCATTTCAAAGGTCTATATTTTTCTGTCTATATCGATGTCAAATTACAAATGGATATGTAAATGTGGCAATTAAAAAGACAGCACAAGAGTTCAAGGAATTTACCAATCAGATTACTCATACCTTTATAGAACATTTTTAAAATCTAGTATTCATTGAATCATTCACTTTTTTCCATTTCCCTTCATTTGGAGCATGGAGCCACCACCACCTGCTGTTCCAGAAGTCTACAACAAAGCATTCAAGTGCTTTCGTAACCGTGGTTACTGCAGCAAGTTGTTTTACACGATGAAGTTACCAGTCACATGCATACCTTCATATTGTCGCCTTTCTGGTAGACCAGTTCTTTCTTTTTATCCTCAGTCTTACCCATACTTTAAATTTCCAGAGTTTTAAAAATCAACTATTCAGAGAAACATTCTAAAACAAAAATATTTATTACTGTTTCCTACAAAATGATGATCATTGTTAGGCCACAGGCAGAGATAACAGACTGTCGTGGAACGACTTCTCACCGATTCTTTTCTTCTGTCTATTATTTTATATCTCTACTAAAATCTCTATCGTGAGATTGAAAAACTTTATTCCCTTCAGTTGACTTTTTCATTCTTATAATGAAAGAGTCTCTCTCTCTCTTTAACAGTATTTTACTAGCTCAGGATTCTCACTGTCCAAAGTAATAAATTATTCCCCCACCAGCGAAAGTCGAAGGTGGAACACGGTACAACGATTCGAACAGGAAGTCGACCGTCTTTGTTGTTCACGAACTGGACGCATGTAAAACAGCCGGAAACGATGGACGCTAGTGCGAGTTGAAATGAAGGTAACTTTATACCCCTGGGACCAGAACAGAATTTGCACACAACCCACCCCTGCCCGGAACAGATCCTGGAATATTGGAGGGAATTTTCTGCATTCTTCTTGTAACCATCATTCGGAGCAGACAGACTCTGGGCCCAAGTGGGCATTTCATGTTGCGAAATAGTTGTAGTGAATTCGTTGAGCGAATCCACCCAGGTTGCGGTTACGAGGTACTAACCCAGGTTGCGGTTACAAAGCAAAAACTCAGGTTGCGGTTACATAGTACAAACCAGGTTGCGGTTACCAGATACCTAAACCAGGTCCAGGGTACAAACCAGGGTACAAGTCCATGGTACCAAAGATTACCCTTACCCACCATACCCTATCAAATAGGTTATCATACCCAACCTTATCCTATCACCCAGTAACCATACCACACATCCCATAAGCAGAAGAGGTATTCAGCAGAGGTGACTTACCCCATCCTTATCTGTGATGTGCACTGAGTCCAGGGAGGCAAACTCTGACACCCTCTGAACCCATTAACTGTTATGAAACCAACCTGCTGGGGCAGACCAAACCAAGAGAGTCCGAACCAAAATCATCTCCGCAGCTACTACAGGCCTTCGGAGAGTTGAGTATAATACCTACCAGCAACACTACCATAGAAAAGATCTCTGGTCCAAGTGATGACCAAACTAGTTGGTTTTTTTTTTTAACAGTAGAGCTAAACTCTTTTTTTCATATTTATATGTATATAAAAAAAAAATGCAAGATTCTATACCCTTATATCCAATTTAACATAACAGAGTCTGTTGTTATTTTCTTTTGTTAACTTTATTTGGGTTGTATTTTGTTTTAAATATAATCTACACCCTGGGGGCTCAGCCATAATTAAATTAACTTCTATTGGGTCGGGATATTTGAAATGTGGCTGGACACCAAATCTCTTTCTCAACCTTATGAGCTTTACACAGTCCTTATGTAGGATTCCTGAGGAAGAATTTATCGTCCAGAAAATATCCTGTTTAGTTGCTAGAATTCTCTTTTAAGTAAATTTCTGGTACACTATTTCCCGAGGAGAGGCAGTTCTATTATAAACTCGGAAGCTATCAATAAGACATTATTATCTTTATTCTTCCATTCCATCCAAGCTGACCTATCTCCTCAAAACACCTTGCGACAAGTGGCACGCTCGTGTCCGGGATTAACTCTTATTTCATATTTAGACACTTGTCTGAGATATGAAAACTCTTTATCTTTCCAAGATCACTACTGCTGTAGGTACTTGTCACTTATTGGTGTCCAGGTCTAGGATTAGATTAAAGAGGGGACATATAAATTACCCTAGACTAAAATACATATAAATTTTTTTGCAAGAAACACAGATTTTAAGTTGTGTTATGAGAACTCTTCTTGGTGGTACTGCTGGAAATTAGTTACCTATTGTTAACTAATTTTTAATTTGATGGTTATAAATGCTGGTTTGATTTAATATATGGTTTTGTAATACTTTAGTATAGTTAAGACTATAGAAAGTATTTTTGCCTTAATTATTGTTTGTGAGTTAGAGATCTCATACTCGCTCAACGAACCACTATGGGTATAATGGAGGAATCTGTAGAGTTGAATGAGTGGAGAACATTCTGGACAGAGTTAGCCATTGAGTGTGAACTCTCTGGAGAAGAACTGGATACTTTTGTTTCACAAAAGATGGAAAAATGCAGGATGAGAGAAGCAGAAAGGAAGAAATGGAGAGCAAAATACACGGAAGAGAATGTGGAACATGAGAGACAAAGACAAGAAAAATCCCTCCAGTGTAAGGAAGAAATGAAAACTCAGTTTCAACCTACAAAAATGGAATCCAGGGATAAACTTGAATCTAGGGATACTCATCAGGCCACTCCTTTGCCAGTTGCATCACCATCTTCAGTGGTAAATATAACTGCACCACATGAAGCCAAGTCTATGTCTCAGAATTCAGGCTCAGACAGAGCAGAGGTATGGATATCCAAACGGAGACAGCTAGACCATCCTGAGAACAAGATTAAGCACAAGAGTGCTGATAATCTGAAGAGACCTTCCTCATCCTCAGCAAAAACTCACAACAGGCATATCGAAAACAACCGCACCAACAACCTGGTAAATAGGATCGCTCAACCAAATAGGATCACTCAACGGAAAAGGATTATGCAACCCTATGGGAAGGGAAGGGATGTTCTTGAACATCACCTGTCGGCCAACTTACATCAGTTAGACTGTATGCGCCGAGACCCAATCCCACAGACTTCTTACAAAGCTAAGGTCCCTACCATGGATGGGAACTTGACGAAGGCCCGGAGTGGATACAGGGATTCTCAAAATGTGGAGACTGCCACAGTAAATGGAGAACAAATCACCTGTTTGTATTATCAAGGTCTTGGGTGTGATGCCCTTGTCTCAGCCTCTGTTATCGACCTTGATCAAGTCACCGAAGAGGATGTTGAGGTAACAGCACCTATGATAATCAACAGAAGGATGATTTTGCCTTTAGCTTATGTAGAAGTTAGGTCGAACTTTGTAAACGGCAAAGTAAAGGCCGCAATATTAGATGAACGAATTTACCCGATACCTCAAGGAGGGAAATATATCATCTTAGGAGACTCAGCACGATCCAGAGATGGCGTGACTGAACAGGCTATGGAGACTTCAATGCCTAACTCATCTTCCAACATTTTCACTGAAAAGTTGGAAGAGTGCAAAGGGATTGACCACCCCAGTGCACTTAATTCTGAACAAGTTTTGATAGTCTCACCCACTATCTGCATGCAGAAAGTGAAGCCGGGCCAGAGTTTCTTGGTACCTGGTGGGATGAAACATGTTTCAGAAATATCTTCCTTTAACATGGGAGAAGCGGCTGTAGAGGAACAGGACTCTCAGGCACTAAGACTTCACTCAATTCCGATAACCTCACCCACTCTCTGGGATCAGAAAGTGAAGCGGGTCCAAATTTCTTTGGTACCTGGTGGGATGGAACATGTTTCAGGAATATCTTCCTTTAACACGGGAGAAACGGCTAAAGAGGAACATGAGCCTCAGGCACTTAGTCTTCAGTCAATTCCGATAACCTCACCCACTCTCTGGGATCAGAAAGTGAAGAAGGTCCAAATTTCCTTGGTACCTGGTGGGCAGGAACAAATGATAGACTTATCTTTCTCTGTCACTGGAGAAACAGCGATAGAGGAACATACACGCTCTCATACCTGGGGAGATAGGTATGTGTCCTTAGACAGGTCAAGCAATATGACTAAAATAAGGTTGTGTATGAGGCTGGCAACCTCATCACGCAAAACTATTTGCTATAGATCCAATTGTAAGCAGAGTGTAGGCTTTAGGGCAAGCTCTTTGCCAGGAGGCAAGCTTCAATGGAGGATCCAGAAGGGAGAAAAGAAGAGAGGTATATTTTTGCGAGCAGGCTTGCTCAACCCGCCTCAACTACTTCTTGAAGAGGAAACGGATAGCCATGTGTGGATTACAGGCATACCATTCGACAGAGGAAAAAGAGGAAATATTTGGATTGAAAAATGGAGGACACGATACATGAATGTAGAGTCTGACATAAGAGAAGAGTCGGCTCGAACTTAGTTGGCCGTTGGCCGAACTTTCAAAAGGGGGCTTATGTCGTGGAACGACTTCTCACCGATTCTTTTCTTCTGTCTATTATTTTATATCTCTACTAAAATCTCTATCGTGAGATTGAAAAACTTTATTCCCTTCAGTTGACTTTTTCATTCTTATAATGAAAGTCTCTCTCTCTCTCTCTTTAACAGTATTTTACTAGCTCAGGATTCTCACTGTCCAAAGTAATAAATTATTCCCCCACCAGCGAAAGTCGAAGGTGGAACACGGTACAACGATTCGAACAGGAAGTCGACCGTCTTTGTTGTTCACGAACTGGACGCATGTAAAACAGCCGGAAACGATGGACGCTAGTGCGAGTTGAAATGAAGGTAACTTTATACCCCTGGGACCAGAACAGAATTTGCACACAACCCACCCCTGCCCGGAACAGATCCTGGAATATTGGAGGGAATTTTCTGCATTCTTCTTGTAACCATCATTCGGAGCAGACAGACTCTGGGCCCAAGTGGGCATTTCATGTTGCGAAATAGTTGTAGTGAATTCGTTGAGCGAATCCACCCAGGTTGCGGTTACGAGGTACTAACCCAGGTTGCGGTTACAAAGCAAAAACTCAGGTTGCGGTTACACAGTACAAACCAGGTTGCGGTTACCAGATACCTAAACCAGGTCCAGGGTACAAACCAGGGTACAAGTCCATGGTACCAAAGATTACCCTTACCCACCATACCCTATCAAATAGGTTATCATACCCAACCTTATCCTATCACCCAGTAACCATACCACACATCCCATAAGCAGAAGAGGTATTCAGCAGAGGTGACTTACCCCATCCTTATCTGTGATGTGCACTGAGTCCAGGGAGGCAAACTCTGACACCCTCTGAACCCATTAACTGTTATGAGACCAACCTGCTGGGGCAGACCAAACCAAGAGAGTCCGAACCAAAATCATCTCCGCAGCTACTACAGGCCTTCGGAGAGTTGAGTATAATACCTACCAGCAACACTACCATAGAAAAGATCTCTGGTCCAAGTGATGACCAAACTAGTTGTTTTTTTTTAACAGTAGAGCTAAACTCTTTTTTTCATATTTATATGTATATAAAAAAAAAAAATGCAAGATTCTATACCCTTATATCCAATTTAACATAACAGAGTCTGTTGTTATTTTCTTTTGTTAACTTTATTTGGGTTGTATTTTGTTTTAAATATAATCTACACCCTGGGGGCTCAGCCATAATTAAATTAACTTCTATTGGGTCGGGATATTTGAAATGTGGCTGGACACCAAATCTCTTTCTCAACCTTATGAGCTTTACACAGTCCTTTTGTAGGATTCCTGAGGAAGAATTTATCGTCCAGAAAATATCCTGTTTAGTTGCTAGAATTCTCTTTTAAGTAAATTTCTGGTACACTATTTCCCGAGGACAGGCAGTTCTATTATAAACTCGGAAGCTATCAATAAGACATTATTATCTTTATTCTTCCATTCCATCCAAGCTGACCTATCTCCTCAAAACACCTTGCGACACAGACGTCGATTTGTGATTGGTTGGTTTCATAACCCGGAAATGTGAATCTCCAGAAATTCAATTCGTCGTATCTTTATTATCATTCAATTCCCTTTGTGCTCCTTGTGGAGCGTAGAACCACCACTCCAGCTGAACCCAAAGCAAGAAGCCTCCATCAAAACATTCTTGTGCTTTTGCTGGAATTTGTTATACATGAGAAAGTTACCAGCCCAGCGCACAACCTCAGGCTGGTCGCCACTAACGACATGCCTATAGTACTATTGTATTCTTGTTTCACCAGACACACCCCGGGAACTACACAACACGATGTTATAAACACAGTTAGTAATTTATCACGTGCACTGCTCATAGTTTGAAAATTTTCACAAACATTACGTGAATAATTAAAAACTTCGGGCACTCTAAGTTGCATCTTTAAATCTGTCTCAACAAACACACAAACCTAAGACGCGTTTAACACTCTACTGTAAAAACTACAACTTTGTAGCCTCTAGTGAAAACAAAAGTCCTAGTATTAATAGCAAAAAGTCAGAAGTAATAGTCATCTTGAAGAAAATGACTTCTCCGAAATGCACTGCTCATTGCTTGAAAATTATCACAAACATTGCACGTATAGTTGAAAATTTAGGGCATGCGAAGTTGCATCTTTAAATTTCTCTCAACAAACAAACACATTATCAAACGCTTGTAACTTCTTGAATATCGTCTTTGTTGTTTCCCCGCATACAAGTTGAACGCAGCGCTGAATTAAGAAATTATTAATAAACTGACGATTCTACCACACGCGTACTTCGTTTACGAAATGAACATATTGACAAAAATGTCGTTCTAAAGTTAGTGCTCATCTTGAGAAAGATGAAAAAACTGCTGGATGCATTAGAGAAATCTATGATGTAAATTAAATATACGGTGGTAAGAAATAAGTTGTTGTAACGTTTTAGAATATAATAGTCCGGCTCTACGAGAGCAGCGATGTACACTGGAATACGGGCAAATATATTAATCATGTATATGACAATAACTACCAATAAAGTTCTGATCACCTTTTTCTCCCGTGTTGAGATGCTTTTTGTAGATCTGAAGCTGTCCTTCGCATTGAAATTCGTGTTCCTGATTCTATAAAGCGAAGCCGTGTGTTTTCTTAAGTGAAAAACAGTGATGGCCGAGGTCACACAGAGGATTGAAAAACTTAAAACTGGTAAAAGTATTCCGAGAAACTTGTAGTATACCATAATGGTGTTTTCATTGGCATAGTAAAAATTGTTGTAAACGTAGACAGCAATTGTGGTGTTGTAAACGGAACTGTAAACATAAGCAACGTCGTAAATAAAGAACATGATGGAGAAGGAAGCGAACACAAGCAGAGATATGAAGGTGTCGAGAATAAGCGTAAACTTTGGCGTAAATAAAGACTTAACTTTCAGAGGCGCAGCTACGCTTAAGCACCTCTCTATTCCTACATATGTGGCCAAAGCGTAAGCAACATAACTGGAAAACAAGGGTAGATAAGTCATGACCGGAAATGTCATGTTCCGCCATGATGTCCCCATCGCGGGATTTGCCAGAAGCACTGGTCCGTACAAACGGTGAACGACGCTGCCCAAACATTTGATTAGGTCCCAGATCGTGATTGAGGTCAGAGATATGTTCACGCCATCCTTGAAACCTTGTCTAGAAAAGACGATAATGTTGAGCATATTGGTAAAGACTCCAACAATAGAAATAATTAACACCACCCACAAGTCAACGATAGTTTGTATGTAGATGTACACCTCTTGGCTTATGATAGCACCGCTTGGTGTTGTCGGAAAAAACAATGAATATTCCGAAGTCTGTAAGGACAGTGCAGATTCTGAAGTCAATAAAAACAGTGACGTTTCTGAAGTCGGTAAAAACGTTGCAGATTCCGAGATCGTTAAAAACAATGCAGATTCGGAAGTTGGTAAAAATTGTGCCGAATCCGAAGTCGTTAACAACAATGCAGATTCAGAAGTCGGTAAAAACACGTTTGATTCAGAAGTGTCGAGATGTTGATAGTTCGTTGGGAAACTTACCAGGGTATCAGTGTCTCCTGTAGTTACAAGAACATACGAGTCAGCGTTCACAGAGTCTGTAGATGACATAACTAGCAAGGAGGATTGGATAAGGCGGCTTTTAAAATTACCATTGTTCTGACGACTACTTAGGTGTGACTCCAGAAATACGAAATATTTGACGTAAAAACCATCGGAATTATGATTCTTATCATCTGCGGAGAACCCATAGCTTCACAAACTACCAGCTTAAGGCGAAATGACAGCAACTCTCCTGCAATCTTTCAGAGCGTTAGGGGCGTGGCTTTATTAAAAAGCAAAAACCACACACACACTCACGCACTTGCAATAAATGACCTTTAACTTTGATGTTTGTATAATTTCGCTTAAAGTTAATTTGAATTTAATGTTGTAAGCTGCATGTAAATGAGCTCGGAGCAAACAGCTAATACCCTTGCCAACAAATGCATCCAACGTAGTAAAAGACAGCTTAAATAATTAATGAGGTGCAAATATTGAATTCTCCAAAATTTGTTATTGATTGGAACGTCCTGAAAGAAGGGAAAATCCCGCTATAGAGAAGAATAAATGAAGCTAAATATTGGAAGTATTGCATGGAATTGTACGCTGGAGTCGCAGACATCTGAGATATTGTAAGATAAGGACGGGGTAAAGCACTAGATATTTACAACGCTCTTCTTTGATTAAAATGACCTAGGTTAATTATTCAGTACTGAGATTATCGAAATAAGCTATATACAAACTAAAGATAATTGTGTTAGATCAAAAGTGTTTTGTTTTGTTGTAGTTGTTTTAAAGCCTCTGCATGAGCCGCTTTTCATCTACAGCAGTGCTTCGTAACCCTTTAGAAGCCTCTCACCCATTTACCGCATCTTAATAAGCTTCGCACCACATTATCTTCTAACTCTTAAAATATACCAGCTAAAAGAGAGAGAGAGAGAGAGAGAGAGAGAGAGAGAGAGAGAGAGAGAGAGATAAAAGTAATGTCTTTTTACAAGAACTGAAAATAAAAAAATATCGTGTTATTTATATACCAACAAGCAACCCGCCAAAACATAAACGGGGAAATAACTGTTTTGCGTTTTTTTCTGCTCGGATGTTTTGATGTCAGCACTAACTCTCAAGTGGTCATTCCAATCCTCTCCATTCCATGTCAACTTCACTGGTACGTTGTAGTCTAAATTATCATGACTTTTTGTCAGTGAAAAAAGTGAAGGCATGCGTGTTATTTTAATCGGTATTTGTCACGGAATTGCCTCCCCTGGTTTGCTGTAGTGGTCTAACGGTGGCCAAAACTCAAGAGTATCGAATATGGGTCTTCAAAGGTGTCTACCTTCGCACAAGATTACTCTTGGCAGAGTTGTAGATAGCAGGATAATGATGCTTCTATCTCAAGGGTATGTTCAAAAGATATTTTCAGAAGTCAAGAACAATGCTGCTTAGGGCCGAGCACTATTAACTTATATCTGATCCGCCACCTTTTGTGAAGAAAGGGTTATGCATTGATTTATTTCAGCTCGTTCCAGCCCCCACCCTGATTTACTCAGTGGGATTCTTCGTATTCTGGTATAGCTCTGTTTAGAGTGTATTTAGTAAATTGACTGAGACAAACATGCAGTACATTCAAAATGACTAAATCGAAGTTAAATTTGTATATTTACAAATAACAAATTTAATAATCATCTATGTTTTAACAGGGTTTAAAAAATGAATAATTACAGCCATGCGCCGCTTAACGTCCACGATACGTTCTGTGAAATAGGACGTTATGCGATTTGGAAGTTGTGCGAACACCATACTTTATACTTAGCAAAGTTATATGGGATACTGTAGTGTACCTGTATTGACTAAATAGCCAAGATACTGTACACATACAGTACTGTATTTCAGCTATTGTACTGTCTTTAAAAGCCTTAAAGTCTGGCATGAAGGTCCTTTCAGGCATTCGTTTCCAGAATAAGGAGGTTTCGTCCATATTAAAAATTTGCTGGGGCAAATAACCTCCGTCTACAATTAGTTTATTTCGTTTTTCGACAAAATCTTCTGCTGCCTTAGCATCAGCACTCGCAGACTCACCACTCACTTTCACATTATGCAGCGAAAAACATTGTTTGAAGCGCTTGAACCACCCAGAACTAGCACTAAACTCGATATTGTAGTCTGGTCCTGCTTTTTCTTTAAGCATTTCGAACAACAAAACAGATCATGTACAGACCAGATAGCCACTTTGAGAATAATAGTTGAACAAAGTCTGGAATGGAATTCACCACTATACATCGGATTTGTGGACTACGAAAAGGTATTTGACAGTGTAGACAGAGAATCACTTTGGAAATTGATGAGGCATTATGGAGTTCCCCTGAAGATCATTAATTTAATAAAGAACACATATGAAGACATGACATGCAGAGTTCTTCATGAAGGACAGCTTACAGAACCGTTTGGGATAAGAACAGGAGTGCGACAGGGATGCCTCTTGTCTCCATTTCTTTTCTTACTAGCAATAGACTGGGTTATGAGAACTTCGACAACACACAACAGAAATGGAATCCAGTGGACTCTGACTAAGCAGTTGGATGATCTGAATTTTGCTGATGACTTGGCTCTTCTGTCCCATAACCGTAATCAGATGCAGGACAAATTGAAAACACTAGATGAGAGGTCACAACAATTGTATCTGAAAATACACAGGGAAAAGACAAAGATAATGAGAATAAATGCAGGTAATGATAACAGGGTTGAACTTGAAGAAACACCAATACAAGATGTAGAATCCTACACATATCTTGGCAGCAATATAGACAAAGTTGGAGGGACAGACAGTGATATCAAAATAAGAATACAAAAAGCAAGAGGAGCATTTATTGAGAAATATATGGAGATCAAGAGAAATCGGATCCAACACGAAAATAAGAATCTTCAACTCAAATGTGAAGTCAGTCCTATTGTATGGCTCTAAGACATGGAGAACAACAAAGACAGCAACCAAAAAGCTACAGACTTTCATAGATGGGTGCTTGCGTAGAATAGAGAGATTAAAATGGTATGACAAGGTTACCAACATGGAACTGATGACAAGAACTAGACAAGTGCCAGTGGAACAACAGATGAGAAGAAGATGCTGGTGATGGATAGGAAATAAATGAGGAAACCTGTTGATAACATTACAAGGCAGCCCTTGTTCTGGAACCCCCAGGGCAAGAGAGACAGAGGTAGACCAAGAAGCACATGGAGAAGGGAGCTGGAAACAGAGGTGAAAATGAAAGGGAGAACGTGGAAAGAACTTGAAATGATGGCACGTGACAGGAGGACTTGGCATGTGTTTGTTGAAGGCCTATGCTCCTTTGGGAGTGAAGGGTTATGAATGAATTTCGAACAAGCTTCGTGCCTTAGCAGCGATCGTCAACGTGCTGAGAGGGATTCGCTTCTGTGTTTGGTCCTCAATCCAGGTCATTAGCGATTTTTCCATATCTGATATAGGTCCCTCTCGTATTTTCGTAAGCTTTGTAGCTTACAGTGGAGCCGATCCTTTAACAGCGTGGAGAATTGTTTCTTTGTTCTTAAGGATCGTCGTGACTGTCGAGTGCGACATGCTCAAATCACGAGCTATAGTATTCACTGGTTTTCCATCTTCGTGATGTTTAATTACCTTTTGTTTCACTTCCAAATCGATACTTTTCCTTTGTCTCTTGCTGCTGCTATCACTAGAACTGGTTTTGCTGCGTTTGGGAGCCATAATGCACTTCATGGTAATGTATTTTCGAAAGTTCACATTAAAATAACGATAGTAAGTACAGCACAGTACATACATAGGCCAGTAACATAGGCGTTTATTATGACTATCAAGACATATGTACTGTATTATAGGTTATATATGTACTGTACCATTATACGCCTGGTATCGCAATCGCTTTGTACTGTATACAAGAGACATGAGATACACGCGTTGCGTGCGGGAAGCTGTTGCTTTCGCTACGTCCGGTTACGTCCGCTTCGTCCTGTTCTCCGATCGGGATTTCTGAACTCTATTATAACATGAGACCACGGACGTATATGCGGTCGGACGTTGTCCGAACGGACTTTACGCGGCGCGTGACTGTATTTATTAGAAAATTATCAGCACTGTGTGATGTAATGGTAATTTATAAAGGAGGTCACTTGGCGGATTTTATGTGTTACTTAGCTGTCAGTGACGGTTCTGCTCCTTCTGATGTTTTGGCTCTTGGTAGACTGGATCACTGATCCTTCTCGTCCCTGGTCAAAGTTTGTGACAGAACGTCTGAACATGCTCTTTTGTGTGACCTCTCACACCTTCAGCCCTCTGGCAGTATCCTTTCTTTTTCTCTATTTTCTCACTCATCGCTTTTATTTGGCATAAATCATGCCTTTTTATTCGTTAGTTTCACTATTTTGCTCTATGCTGGCCATAGCATGGTGAAGTCTCTAACACGCCACTCCCCTATAGCAGTAATTGCTACGGGAGTAATTCTTATCTTATTGTGTCGCATTCACGCTTCACGAAGACGTGTTAAGTTACGCCAGGTTATTAGACGGTCAGCGACAGTATTTTATCGCATAATCTGTCTGACCATCTTTTGAAGCGAAAATGTTTTGTTTATTCAAGCTACGTTGGATAGGTGTGTTAAATAAAACCAGGTTTGTTTGTCTGGCGAAACACGATAACCCCTGTACGAGGCGGAACTTATGACATAAGCGCTTCCAGGTCATCCTTCATACGACAGATAACGACATTACTGTCTGTGTGTCACATATGGGCAGACAAATGTGATGTAATTGCTTCCGGTCCTTGGTTAAAAAGTAATCATGGATTTATTTTATTTTAGACAATATGAGTCTACAAATATGTTTGTAAGAGTGTATCAAGGCATCATATGTCCATATATGGTAATACGTGACCTTTGCAGGCACGCATCTTATTTCACGTGGGAATATTTTGAAATATCCTAGCCAATCCTGCATGATTTGAAATGATTGGATCTTTCTGAGTAGATTCATAACATCACTGGAGGGAATATAGGCTGACAATTTCACAGTTTTATTTCTCTTTGATTTGCACGCTCGCCAAGACAACACCAGACCTTTGCCAGAGTGAAAACTAGATTCATAATTCCTAATTGTTATCTGGACCTTTTATTGGAGAACCAGATAAGACTTATAAAGCACAGGAAATCTCTTTCAAATTGTAATAAGGAACAACCGGGACTAGGAAATTGAAGAAACACGGAATCAGAAGGGGCAATTTATGTTAAAATTAAAAGAAATCACAGACACGTGTTGTAAGAGAACGATTCGTCTCTTTTATTCATCTGTGCGACAAGTCTGTAGTCAGGATTGGCGTAAGTTGGATTTACGTTTCATATTTTATTACTAACATGTGAACTAACATTATATATATATATATATATATATATATATATATATATATATATATATATATATATATATATATATATATATATATATATATATATATTCTAGCTCAAACGTTTGCTTTCATACAAAGAAAAAACTGGAGCGACTATGCTTGTTTAGTTTTAAAACAACATGTAACAATTTTAATAATGCATAAGTCTTTAACAGTTAAAGTAAATATGGAAAATTTGGTGAAATTTAGATAACAGTTTTCGTCACGGAGACGTATGTGAAGATTTATCAAAAGTCAGTTTTGCTGGTGCCTTTTTACAAGCTCATAACTTTTATAAGGGAGTCCTGCAGCTGTGGTTCATCAATTCTTTGATGACGAAAGCCTTCTCCACACTTTCTTCCACTGTAGACGGTTAAGGTGGATGCTTTTCTCTCACACTAGCCGCGTTAGTACCACAAATCGTCTGATGGCTTGTAACTACGAACTTAAGAAAAATAGAAAAACAAATGCCCTCTGCTAAGTACATTTGTTTGGAGCACTCTAACAGGCTAACGTTCCCGTTGTCCGCCCATTAAAGTTAAACTCTCAGAATGCCAGCGTTTTTGTTTTATTTTCGTACAACTGCAGATGTTTTGAAATTATTTTGAATATAACCCACACAATATTCGACACTTTTTAAAAGAAGGTTATTATTTTAAGTACAATATATTCATTGAACTCACGTTGTCTGTGTTACATTTTGTTTAAGTACATCTGGGTTCAGTGTATTGTAATGTGTTTATGCTGATTGGCTTTCTAGAATATCTGTCATGTTTCGCACCCCAGAAGTAGGTTGCGCAAACTCCAGGGAACAAGCATCCCTGTTTAAAAAGCACTAGTCTTCAATCAAGTCAGAAAGACTTTGTAAAAGTCACTTAAAACTCCGGTTAGTATGAGATAAGGGACACAGAGTAGACACAAACAGTGTACCTATAACAACAGTCCCAGTCAAGGCAAGGGAGAGAAGAGTGCCAATGGAGGACCTGTTAACCACAATAGTTACTTCTAAGCTGCCACAGTTGAGGTGAGAGTAAGTTGCTGGCGTTGGATAGAGCACACGCCGAGGAAACATGTTGATAGCATTACAAGGCAGTCTTTATTCTAAAATCCACCGGGTATGAGGTTTGAGAGTTAGAGGGCGACCAAAACACACTAAGAGGTAGGAGATTGTGGCAGACGCGAAAGGGATAAAGAAGGCATGGAAAGATATTGAGCAGATGTCACAGGGCAGACAGGCTTGAGATGAAGTTACTATAGGCTTAGACTCCATAGGGAGCTAAAGGATAAGGGCGATGATGATGATGATGATGATGATGATGGTGATCATGATGGAATGAAAAATGAATGATACACATGAAAAGGGAAATACACCTGCAGAGATATAGAGATACAAGGTAATTGACAGCACGCAATAACTGGTTTGTGTGCGTAAAGAGAACCAATGGAATTTGTTGTTTTAGTGACTGCGATGTCATTATGTTAAAGGGCGAGTAAAGACTAGAGGTGGGCAAATCGACACACTCCGCTGTTTCGAGACATTCGGCTCAGTGATTTAAACTGTGTCGACACAACGGCACTTTTGCCCGTATCGGGGAGAAAGAAGTCTCTAATAGACAGTATACATTACTATACAAGAACTGTGTGAGACAATCTCCTCTGTTTTTTTCTTGCGCGCTACTGGCGTGTGTGAAAATCTATGGTATTTCGTATGACCACAATTCAATATTTTTACACAAGTCTTCATTGTGATGAAATAAAACGGAGATATGATGATAGCTATGCAATATATGTGAAAATAATAAAAAACAACAATAATAATAACAGTAATAATAACACATGATATCAAACTAGAGTAAGCTAGTTTTGGTAGACAATGATTCAAATCCACACCGAGTACACAGATATCAGCAGAGCTAATAAAGTGTCCATTACATTTATACGAACACACGGACACTTTCAACGTTAGCATAGTGCCTAAAACATTGACAACTGCAGCACTGACACAATTTCCAGTGTCTATAACTTCTCAGCAAAAATAATATCACTTGTAAAATCAAGTCATCATAACACATCCCTGAAAATATGACGTGTTTGATATTCCATACTAATGTTCCGGACGGTTGACTCAAATTTTACAAAGGCCCACGGAAGGTGAGACAGTGAGACAGTGTGTCTCTGCAAAACAGCGAGGCAGACAGGAACTGAAACTGTTTCGAAACAACAAGCAGGCTGTGTTTCGAAGCTTTCGGACTCAACGCTGTTTCGAAGCATTGTTTCGACACACACACACAGTAGCCATCTCTAGTAAGGACAGTTTAGCTTCAGTGTGGCGCGTGCCGAAGAATTTAAAACAAAAAAAATCTGTATTTTATTGAGCACTTGTGCAAAAACGTGACTGTGAGTAAATGAGTAAATGAACGAATAAACATGAATTTTTCTTTCAGCTTAATTTGAACTTTGGGTTATTTGACCTAGATAAATTTTAGCTATATTAAAAATAGAAATAATGCGCGCGCTTTTCACAGACGGGTATATATTTGTTTCTTCTTCGTCTTTATCTTTGTTGTTGTTTCAATGCCACATAACTGCGGTAATGCCGTGACACTGACGATGTGTGCAGCGTTCTATCATCGCCGTGCAACATTTCTTTTTTTGTTTACTCCCTTGGAGCCGGAGTTCCTGCGGGACATGACCTACCTACATAGTTATTTATAGAACTAGTGATGCCGAGTGTGTTCTTCCTTCAGGATGTTGTTTCCCAAATGAACATTTGCATACATGCCCAAAGAGAGGCGGGACGAGTCAGTAGGCTATGTGTATTTCAGTACCACTGAGACAGTGGTATGACTAAAGTCACCGGTGTGGAACTGATGACAGGAGAAAGCCAGGTGCAGGTGCTGAGGGAGGTGATGGGAAGACACTTGCTTTGGGTGGGACACATGCTGAGGAACCTGTTGATGACATTGCAGGCTAGGACGGCCCTGCTTCTAGAATCCCCAGGGTGAGAAAGTTGGAGGGAGACCCAGGGACATGTGGTGAAGGGGATTAGAGGTAGACATGACAGGGATAAAAAATACATGGAAAGATCTTTAACGGATAGCACCGGACAGGCCAGCTAAACATGCAGATGTTAAGGGCCTATGCTCCTCTGGAAGCTGAAGTTTAATAATAATAATAATTATGCTACGATAAAACAATATTATGCTGCAAACGCTGATAACATTTTTGTTTAAACCTCACCAGGTCAGGTGTATTCTTCCGTCTCTGAAGCTGCAGAACAGGAAGGTCTATTGTATATTGGGTCACCTAACTCCCTCTTCACTGGTCGCATCGTTCTGCCCCAGGGTGACGGCAGAGTTGTCACTATCGACAGCGTCATTCAGGTATGGTGTGCGTTTTGAAGTTCAATGATTTCAGCCTTATTTTATCTTAAGTTTTATTATAAATTGTGACGGTATTGCTTCCCCTGCTTTCAACAGTGACCAAAACTCAAGAGTATCTAATATGGGCTTCAAAGGTGTCTACCTTCGCACAAGATTATTCTTGGCAGAGATGTTGATAGAAGGGTAATGACACTTCTATCACAAAGGGAGTCTTCACGAGATATTCAGATAAGCGAAAACAATACTGCTTTGGCTGAGCACGTTAATTCTAGGATCTGCCGACAACTGTTGTGAAGAATTAAGCAATGGTTAATCTTAGCTCGTTAAGCCACAACCTCTGATTTACTCAGTGAAATTATTATTATTCTGGTATAGCTCTGTTTAGAGTGTGTGTAGTAAATTGAGACAAACATGCGGTGCATTTAACAGGATTAAATCGAAGTTAAATTTGTAAAATTATAAATAATAAAATTTACTAATCCCTTAAGTTTTAACAGTTTGAAAATAATTGAATAGTTTAGAAGAAAAGTTTCATCATTGATTGATAGTACAGTCGATGAAAAAAAGTTCACTTTGGCAGCGTATATTTTGCACTTAGCTGCCAATAGTAGTTTCTGTTCCCGCTGATGGTTTATTTTTTTTTACACTGCTACTAGCTCATCGCTGGTCAAGTTTGTCGGGTGTAGCTCGTTTACCAGAAATGTCAAGGAGAGTCTACAAAGTTGGTCCCTCGTCTTAAAGTATAGGCCACTTGTTCCTTCTTGTTCCAGAGATAGTACTTTCTGCTGGTACCACCAATAACTAGGGTAAAAGAATATAAACAAAACGCTCTCCTGAGTATTGCGTTTCCCGACACATACTTATGTGTCCCCTTTCTTCTATTCTACCATACCATCTATCTCAGTATTTACACTCGATGAGAATTAATTTTAATCCCTCGGGATAAAACTTAATTTACACTTAAATTGAATAGCTTTAGCTTTACATTACATTAAAATGAAAACTTTAATAGCTCAGATAGAATCTGTTTACATTTACATCTCCACTGATTGAAAAGTGTTCACAACATAAATTGGAAATTTTTTCATTTATTTTTACTCTGATTTGAAAAGTTTGAAACTTCCATTAATTTTTAAAAGTGAATATGTTAACGTCGACATTTACACTGGTTTGAACCAGTAAGTATTATACTTAGTATGTACATCATTTCTTTCATCTTTCCCTCCCTGCTTCCTATGGAACCTGTGACTATTTTATGCTTTTAGTTCTCTTTAAGAATCTAGCAATAAAGCAGTCGCCAGCCTTTGGCAGTGGTGGTTCACGAAATCATCATTCTGTACGCTGAGTTTGCCAGCCTCAAATGACTTGGACATCCACTAGCTATTTTCACACATTAATCTTTACATGGTAATATATACATATTAGTTCACATGTTGGTAATGAAAATCAATCAATACCCTTTAGCTCCCCAAGGAGCATAGGCCTTCAACAAACACATGCCAAGTCTTCCTGTCCTGTGCCATCCGCTCAAGTTCTTTCCATGTTTTCCTCATGATTTTCACCTCTGTTTCCAGTTCTCTTCTCCGTGTGTTTTTTGTCCACCTCTGCCTCTCTTTCCCTGAGGATTCCAGAACAAGGACTGCCTTGTAATGCTATCAACAGGTTTCCTCAATGTGTGTCCTATCCATCGCCAGCGTCTTCTTCTCAACTCTTGTTCCACTGGCACTTGTCTGGTTCTTGTCATCAATTCCACATTTGTGACTTGGTCATACCATTTCAGTCCTTCTATTCTACGCAAGCACCCGTTTATAAAAGTCTGTAGCTTTTTGGTTGTTGTTTTTGTTGTTCTCCATGTCTCAGAGCCATACAATAGGACTGACCACATTTGAGTTGAAGATTCTTATTTTCGTGTTGGACTTGATTTCTCTTGTTCTCCATATGTTTCCCAATGCAATGAAAGCTCCTCTTGCTTTTTGTATTCTTATTTTGATATCACTGTCTGTCCCTCCAACTTTGTCTATATTACTTCCAAGATATGTGTACGATTCTACATCTTTTTGTGGTGTTTCTTCAAGTTCAACCTTGTTATCATTTCTTGCATTTATTCTCATAATCTTTGTTATTTCCCTGTGTATTTTCAGGCCCACTTGTTGTGACCTCTCATTGAGAATTTTCATTTTCTCTTGCATCTGATTATGGTTATGGGACAGAAGAGCCAAGTCATCTGCAAAATCCAGATCATCAAGCTGTTTAGTCAGATTCCACTGGATTCTATTTCTGTTGTGTGATGTCGATGTTTTCATAACCCAATCTATTGCTAGTAAGAAAATAAATGGAGACAAGAGGCATCCCTGTCTCACTCCCGTTCTAATCCTAAACGGTTTTGTAAGTTGCCCTTCATGAAGAACTCTGCATGTCATGTCTTCATAGGTCTTCTTTATTAAGTTAATGATCTTCATGGGAACTCCATAATGCCTCATCAATTTCCGAAGTGATTCTCTGTCTACACTGTCAAATGCCTTTTCATAGTCCACGAATCCGATGTATAGCGGTGAATTCCATTCCAGACTTTGTTCAACTATTATTCTCAATGTGGCTATCTGGTCTGTACAGGATCCATTTTGTCGAAAACCTGCTTGTTCATCTCTCAGTTGCTTGTCTATGGACTCTTTTAATCTCTCCAGGATGATTCTGTTTAATATTTTTGCTGGCACTGATAGTAACATTATTCCTCTATAATTTGTGCACTCTTGTAAATTTCCCTTCTGAGGCAACTTGACCAGATAACCTTCCTTCCATTCTGCTGGTATTTCCTCTCTCTCCCAGACTTTGCCAAATAGTTTGTATAATATCTCTGTAGAGGTATCAATATCTGTTTTGATGGCCTCTGCTGGAATGCAATCTGGACCAGCTGCTTTTCCATCTTTCAGAAGCTCTATGGCTTTCTTTATTTCTTCTCTACTTGGTCGTTCACAGCTGATTTGTAGCTCCTCTTCTGCTGGCTGGATGTCTGGGGGATTAGTTGGAGATGGTCTATTGAGAAGTTCCTCAGAATGTTCTGTCCATCTCTTCATTTGTTCTTGTATATTACTAAGCAATTTTCCATTCTTATCTTTTATGATGCCATTTGCTTGCTTATATTTCCCTGTTAGCTTCTTTGTGTTGTTGTACAGGTCCCTCATATTTCCTTTGGCTGCAGCTTCCTCTGCTTCCCTTGCCAAATCATCAATATATTTCATCTTGTCTCTTTTGATGTTTCTTCTTACTTCTTTGTTTGCTTCTATGTACACTTCATGAGCCTTTGCTTTGGAGCTTCTGGTTTTGCTTCTGTTTAAATCTGCTTTCTTGTTTTTCCTGTCTTCTATCTTGTTCATTGTTTCTGTTGTTATCCATGCTTTGTGCTGATGTTCTCTTTTTCTCAGTACTTCTTCACATGTCTCGTTCCATATATTTTTTACCTGTTGCCAGTGGTCTTCCGTATCTGTTTCATCTTCCAGCTGTTGGAGTACTTGGTATTTGTTGGATACAGTGATTGAAAATTTTCTCTTATTTCCTGATTTCTTAGATATCCCACATTTTACTGTTGTCTATAGCTATATGCTGTTGTAAATTTCTTGAGTTTTAATTTTGTTTTAGCCAACAGAAGATGGTGGTCTGATACAACATCTGCTCCTCTACATACTTTCACATCATGCAATGATGACCTAAACTTCTTGCTTATGCATATGTGATCAATCTGATTCTCAGTTCTGTGGTCTGGTGGTATCCAAGTTGCTTTATGTATTCTTTTATGTGGAAATATGCTTCCTCCTATAGCTAGTTGATTTGAAGCACAGAAGTTTGATAATAGTTCCCCATTCTTGTTCATCGTACCTAATCCATGCTTTTCCATGATTTTTTCAAAGCCAGTGTTGTCTGTTCCTATTTTCGCATTTAGGTCCCCCATCAAAATTGTGATGTCCTTTCTTTTCTTATTGTCCAAGACATTTTGTAGTCCGGTGTAAAAGTCTTCTTTCACAGATTCTTCTTTATCGTTTGTTGGTCCATAACATTGAATGATGTTTATATTTACTTTCTTTTTGGCTGATTTAAACCTGGCTGTTATAATTCGGGGTCCCATTGTTTCCCATTCTATAAGTGTCTTCTGTGCTTCCTTGGACAGCATTAGAACCACCCCTTCACTGTGGTGGGTTCTTTCCTCCTCATGTCCTGAGGACAATACCATTTCTCCTGTGATCAATCTCCTCTTCTCTATGCCTTTCCACCGTGTTTCGCAGAGACCAAGGATATCATCATCATCAGTTGCCATCTCCACAACGAAGGTTGGCTGTAATGGATCTCCAACGTCTGACCAAGGATATCAATCCTGTAATTTGTTATTTCTGCTGCTACCTGTGCAGTTTTCCCTTGTTCACACAGAGAGCGAACATTCCAGGTGCCAATCCTGAAGATTTTCCTAGACGAAAAAAGGTTAGTCGGCAATCCAGACTCCTTTTGGCTTTCTCTAGGCTACTTCATGCGCCTCCTTTCCAGAGGACCTTCTTCTGTCTTGGGCGGCTGAGTTGATTTATATTCTTTATTTGACTTGTCCAAGTTTGTTGAAGTTTTTGTGGTAAAAAGTTTTTTACGGGATGGGGGTAACCAACCCCATGCCCAACCCTCCTTAGTCGCTTTTTACGACATGCCTCGTAGGGTACAGTGTTACTATTCTTTGTTCCCCTTTCGGGCCCCGGTAACACGGGTGGGTAATGAAAATATAGAATGTAAAACGACAACTTACGCCAATCCTGGCTCACAGACTTTTTGCTCAGATGAATAAAAGGCACTGACTGATACATTATTTCACGTGTACTTGGGGTCGTTAATTTAATAAGTTTCCTCTCTGACTTTGTGTGTTTCCTTCATTTTCCTCAGACAGCAGTTTTCCTTATTAAAATGATAGAGATTTCCTGGGTTGTTTTGTAAGTCCCGATAAATACTCAAATAAAAGGTGTACAGTCTGATAAAATGGAATTCTGAATTCTAGGCTTCACTCTGGCAAGGTCTGGTGTCTTGGCAAGCTATCTTCACAGTAGTTTTGACTGACTGAAGCGTCAGGTTATATTCACTGCCTTCCCACGCATTCGTTGTTATGAAACTCAAATGATCAGCCAATCTGATTTGAATATTTTGCCTGACTCATCTAATGCAAAATTTCAAACATTACTTTTCTGAAAATGGGTTGTAAACATCCGATTGCCCTTTGTACCAACTCACGAACATGTCGATAAACTCATACGACAACGTGTTCCAAATGTAACAATTCATTACTTTATCAGACAGTAATCTCTTACTGTGTCTGTCCCTAAGTTGTCTCCCCGTATTCTAAGCTTTGGTGATTCGCGCACTCGTGTCGTATCAGCGATTAAGCAATGCGCTTCACGATTTTACTGATAATCTGTCGCGGCCAAGCTGTTGTAGACGAGAATTATCTCAGCCACTCCTTGCAATTGTGAGGTGTTCATCATCAACAAGGGGTGTCGAATGTTTGAACAAACAAACTCCCTGCTACATAACAAACAAAAAGAAAAGGGTGCGACGAGGGAAAAAAATCGCATTAAAATCAGTACAAAAATGTAACTGATTACTGCCGTAGTGAAAGAGAGATCGGAAAGAGGACGCACCAAAATCCATCTTGTGACATAAATGGGTGCTTGCAACTGGCACTAGTCTAGTTCTTGTCAGCAGTTTCACATTAGCTTAGCGAGCTTGTAGTGTCATTTCAATCATTCTATTCTACGCAAGCACGCATTTTCTTCTTGTTGTTGCTCTACGTGTTTCAGTTTCTCCGTATTGCATAAGCAGCGACAAGGGAAATAATAACATATTATTGTGCCCAGACCCTCTATCTAGTCACAGACATACATCTTTCAATTAATATACAGAAAATAACTACTATTTATACGAAAGTTATTATTACATTTACTGGTTGCTGTTTTTGTTGTTTAAACAATTTTATGTCATTTGATTTGAAAGTTGTTTGAGTGTTTCAAATCTTTGAGCCCTTGGTTCACTAGGTTTTAGATTACATAGGAAGCTGAAATTTTGCACACGATCCTCTATCATGGTACATTTTAAACTTTCACAATTTGAATGAACCTCGCGTTCACAATTTGAATGAACCTCGAGTGACCTGTCCTTTGCCCGCTATACAAAAATTAATGCCGAAAAAGTCATATAGTTGTTTACAAGACCACAGCTATAAAAGAATCAATTTGATGACGTTGTACACAAAATTGTGAACAAGATCACATAACTTGGTGACGATGCATACAAAATTGTGAACAGAATCACAGAACGTTTCTATTTTTAGTGCATTTTAAAATAAAAGGCTGTTGCCTAAAACATGTTTTCCTTTACTTGTTCTAGGTTATGAGAAGCCGATGCCAGATACCTGAAGACAAGCTGGCACAAGCCAAGGCCGTTCTTAACAGGTACATCGAACAACAAACAGGAGCTCCTCCAACCGGTGGACCTGCCACGGCAACTCCAGTAACGCAGTCTTTTGGAACAACCGGAACGCCACCTACAGGGGCACCCATAATGCTGTTCACCGGGACACCCTCGGCTCAGCTGACTGTGACTGGATCCCCAATCATTCAAGCTACTGGAGTGACCGGAAGAATTACTACAGTTTAAAATCCGTAAACGGCGCAGAGAGTAACGGCACCGTAAACTCCCTTGTATCTCATGTCATCTGTATCGTCCAGTTTGTAAATTTAAACATTATTCGCATATTCGCAACAACAAAAAAACCCGAACTGAAGACATTGAACGGAGTAGAATATGGTAAGAAACCACTTCTCTCCACGAAACCTGTTTGGGGATGTCGGGGACCTTGAGCTGACTACTTCCTTTATTAGAGACAATAATGTGGAAGTCTGAGGGCGAACGAGGAAGAAGAAGAAGAAGAAGGAAGCTTTTTCAAAATGAAAATTAATTTTATTTTAAACTATCATCACGTAGCTAGTATTGCGATAATATGTCATATTACATGTTCTCATTTAAGCCCTGCAGCTGTTAATATTTCTTATGTAGATGTTCCGCCATGTTTCTCTGCGTTTAGCCAATCATAATCGCCGGTTTAGTTTGCGCTGTTCACGGCGTATGAAGCTGTCACTGCAGACGGTCCCCTTGTCGGGAAAGCCTGTATCAAACATTCACAGGCTTTTACACCAGTGGTTTATGTAGCAATTTATTTTAAATGATGATTTTGCCAGCCTTCAGCCCAAACTCATATTAGTTGCACTGTACGACATGCATCAGGAAGCAGTATGCCTATTTTTTTTTCTATGTGTCATCACAGACTCACGAGAACTTCACGAGACTTTAGGGGCATATATTTGAATGAAAGATGGGACCATAAACAAACAAACAATTCACTAACAGAAGAACTGGATAAATTACTATGACCCATGCCATTAGATCTTCCATAGAGCTAAATATTCGTTGAGACACAAAGATAGAATTTAGCACTCTATAGGTGTTTACTGCAATATTAAACACAGCAGAATTTACACTTGTACAAGCAATGTTCTGTTTATTGATGCAAACTTTATTTTGAGTTTTATGGAGGCGATGTGGTCAGCAATCACGCCGGCCGCCTTAACCTTCCCAGAGTTCATCTGCTACCCAATTCATGAGGCTGGGTAGACCCCGGAGTCGTTTGCGGTCTAATGGAAAATCCCACCGCTACTGGGAATCGAACCAACGAACGAACAAACTTTATTTTCGAAGGGTTAAGAATTGGGCTCGCAGGCCCGTCTAACATTCTGCCCTTCCACTCTCATTTATCTTGCATATTATATCCTTTCATTCCCACATGTTACTTTAAGCATTAATATGGAGGCATGCAACATTATAAAGGTAATTTAACAGCGTGCATTTACAGTATGCAGTCATAATCAAAATTAAGTAGTGTTAATTAAACAAACATTATAATAAAATTAAATTAAATTTAAAAAAAAAAAAAAGTATTTGACAGTCTGCTATTGAAGGAGGTGAGACTTGGTGTTATTTCTTTGCCCTCCTTAACCCAAGAGCAGAATCAGTAGGAGAGATAGATGGACATAACTTTATTTAAAAGGGTAAAGAATTGTCGACCCAGGTCTGTCCGACCATCCAGCCCTTTATCTTTCATTCTGTATCCCGACACTCACTCATGTGTTCATCAGCAATTAATCGGCATTTTTGAATGTGTCATTAAACATCAATACACAAATTACATAACATATTCTCGCTTATATCTGTACGTTCTTGAAGGAAAATGAAATAATAATAATAATTTCTTACGCACTTCTGTAGCAGGACACATCTTCGAGCTGTAAAAATGTATATCTGCTCATTCGCATACACATCATCACATTTAAGCAAACAAAATACAATTACACATTTCAAAAGTACAGTGCTATGCAGGTACATTCTCACATACATTATATTATATAGCAATACTACGTGGAAATAAAACAAATTTTTCGCATAGACAATAACGAGCGGAAGAGGAAAAGAAAGGTTGACATATAGATAAGATGTGGACTGACAATGGCTGCTTCTTTGGGGGTAGATAATCAGTGTTGATTAAGTGTTTAAAAAGTGCTTTGTTGAATGAGTATTGGACCACCGAGTTAGGAAGCCAGTGCACTAACCACTTCGTTACGACAGCTCCCATGTGGTTTATACATAATTCTTTGTTTTCACACTGTTCGTAACTCTAGTTACAGATTATGTATACTTCTGCATGCCATCTCAGACTGTCCAATATATTATCCTCTCTATCCGCTAACTGTTCTCCAGTTAGCTCCCCGGGGTTATTGAGGATATCAATAAACATTATGATTACTGCTCCCTCATACATGTCGTAAGAGCTGATTAATATGAGGCTGTGCGAGGGGCTGACAGCCGCATCTTTTAAGACAAATAGTTACAGAAATCATGGTTTTAAGAGCTCATGAATGCTTTCGCGCAGACTTCTGGCAAAGGGACCTGCTACAGTGGGTGCGCCATGCTCCGTAGGGAATGAAAAGAAAACAGATAATGAAAGTCGAGCTTCTTTTTTGTTAAATTTCTCTCTTGTGGTGATGTTTTCATGACATCCCATGGACAAACCTCGTTTTTTTTTTTTTAAAATGGTTATCTCCCACTACAGTAATGCTTTCCAACCATCATTTTCTCTGTGACCAATAAATATAGATTATCTTCCTTTGCGGTGATGACGTCCAGCCATTTCTCGCCTCTAACCTTCTTTGAGACATATGGATTATCTCCCTTTGGAGTGATGTAATCCAGCCACCCGTTTCTCTAAATGTGTCGGAGTAATATGGGCTACCTCCCTTTGATGTGATGTTTCCAGTCAGCCAGTTCTCTAACTTTGTCCGAATAATATAGATTATCTCCCTTGAGGGGGAAAAAAAGAGGGGGGGCGGGGGCGATATTTTCCAGACATCGTCCTCTCTAACTTTGCGCATACATGTGGAATATTTCGTAGCCTTACACAAAAACCTTTCGAGTTGAGATTTAAACAGAGCAGTCAAATAAAAATGCAAACAAACAAAACTATAATCGGACATATATGTGCCTAATCAAGGGCTAAAAAGAGAAGTGACGAGTAAATATCATTATGATTATCCTTCAGCTCCCTCTGAAGCATAGACGTCAATCAGTTCACGCCAAGGCTTTCTGTCCTATGCCACCCATTCAGGTTCTTTCCCTGCCTTCTCTATACATTTTAAAGTATATCTTCAGCTCAGTTTCTACGTTTGTTTTTTTTTATGCCTTACTCTATGTCTCTTACCTTGGGGGTTCCAGACAAAGGACGACCTCATTGTATTATCATCTAGTTTACTCACTGTTTGTTCTATCCAACGACAACGCCTTCTCTTCTCCTCCTGTTCAAGTGGTATTTGTTTGTTTCTTTCCATCAGTTCCACATTGGTGATTTTGTCCTACTCTTGAAATTCTTCCATTCTATGCAAATAAGCATTTTTGGAAGTCTGTGTTACGGAGTATTTTACGCAACAATTCTTTGTCATTGGAAGTAAGAAAGAGAGTTCTTCGGTGTTATATAGAACCAATCCTGACATATGGCAGTGAGTCATGGACAATTAGTAAACAAGAAGGGAAGGCACTAGAGGCCACAGAGATGTGGTTTTACAGAATGTTAAAAATACCGTGGACAGCTAAGAAGAGTTAATGAGGATGTCCTGAGAGAGGCCAATGCACAATGGAAACTTATTTCACAAGTTAGAAAGAAGTAATCCACTTTTTGGGGGGCAAGTTATGAGAAGAGGACAGCTGGAATATATCATAACAACAGGTAAGGGAATATATCATAACTACAGGTAAGATTGAAGTAAATACTGGACAGTTTGACATCGTGGCATGGAAAGAAGTCAACGGCAGAATTGATAAAATGTACTGGAGACAGGAAGCTGTGTACAGGCATGATCTCCTACGCCACTAGGCATGGTACTTGAATAAGAAGAAAAGTTATGGAAAAATTATTTGTCGTTTTTGTTGTCATCCGTGTTTCAGAGCCAAACAATATAGCTGTCTACTCAGCTGGCTGAAGATTTGATTTGGCCTTGAACTCTCTTGATGTCCATGTTATTTCAAGTGTAGTAAATGTTGCTTCTGTCTTTCGTACTCTGAATGTGTTATCATTGTGCGTTCACCAGACTGTGCTCGTGTTGCTGCCAGGATATGTGTATGAGTCAATTAAACAGATCGCAAAGGTCTTTTGTATTTTCACAAGCATCCTAATATAACCGACGGACCTTGCGTCTATGTTGAACAATGTGCGGTTCTCTAAAACGAGGCAAAACTCTTATTTAAAATAAAATGTATGAGTCTAAATCTGTTAAGGGTGTTTTTCCCAGGCGCATTCTTTTTGTCTGTAATATTTTGAAGTCTGGTTTCATTCAATAAGCGCCTTTTACGTTATCTTTGACAGCAATAGTTACACCTCCACTACGACGTGTCCTTTCTTCCTCATGTCCTGATGATGGCTGTACTTTTTAGGTGTTCAGTGTCTTTTCTATTTTCTTCCATCTCTTTTCGCATGGTCTTAGGGTACCTGTTTTATAGCTCTTTTTTTTTTCTTTCATTTCTGCTGCCAACTGTGAAGTTTTTTTCTTGTTCGTTTAGTGTTTGAACATTCCTGGTGATTTTCATAAAATTAAAATGGTGGAGTCAGCTGCCCAGAGGCCTCTCTGCTTTCTCTTGGTTGCATCCCTTTGGTGATAAAGGAATCTCATCCATCTTGGATGACTGAGATGAACTACTGCAATTACTGCTTTGAGTGATTTGTTAATGGTGTTGAATTTCCTTTGGTTTTAAGTTTCGTCATAATGAGGTTGTCTGTCTTATTCCCCCCGGACATCTTTTATGTATGCATAGTGGTTTCCAATGTTACTTTCTTTGCTCCTTTCTCCGGGTCACGGGAGCGCCTAATGGAATTAACTGCAAGTTTAAATTTCGTCGTTTGTAGATTTAGTTTAGTTAAAGTTGTAGATAGGTTGACCGCATGGACAATATTGGGGGAGGTGGAAACATTAATTCACTGAATATCAAACAGTGCCCCTTTAAAAAGATAACACTTTTTGTTTTTGTTTGTGGGATTCAAATAGTCTGATACAATATTCCTTTGTGTTATTACTTGTATGTTATATAGATTAGTATATTTTGTGCTATAGATGTGTATTTTTCTTTTACATATTAATATTCTTTGGTTTTACTTACAAATACTCATGGTACATTCTTTTGCAAACTATTCGTTCTGTAATTTCTTGCGATTCCACACTTTCGTGATGTGTTTTATCGTGTAATATTTTATGTGAGCTGCTTCACCCTGCAATTTTTGTGTGAAATTGTTCCAACGTGTAATTTTTTATGAACTGTGTCATCATAGATTTTTTTTTTTAATAAACTGTTTCATCCTGCAAATGTATGTGAACTGTTTCATCCTGCAAATTTATGTGAACTGTTTCATCCTGCAAATTTATGTGAACTGTTTCATCCTGCAAATTTATGTGAACTGTTTCATCCTGCAAATTTATGTGAACTGTTTCATCCTGCAAATTTATGCGAAATAAATCCTACTATAATCTTATGTGAACTGTTTTTATCCTGTCGTCTTATGTAAACTGTTTCATTGTGCAATTTTTCTGTGAACGGTTTCATCCTGTACCGTCATTTGAATTGTTTTCCCGTACTGTTATGTTAATTATTTCATCCCGTACTGTTATATGACGTGTTTCATCCAGTGCTGTTATATGAATGGTTTTATCTTGTCTACTAATGATTTCTATATCATCTAATTTATCTGTGAGGTGTTCCATCGACTGATTTTTCTGTGACATATTTCGTCAATTATTTTTTTTTTCTTTCAGCTGTTTCGTCAAATTATTTTTTTTTTAGGTGAGCTGTTCCATGTACTCATTTTTCTGTGAACTGTTTCATCGACTTATTTTTCTGTGAGCTGTTTCGCCAAATAATTTTTTTTTCTGTGAGCTGTTTCGTCAAATGATTTTTTACTGTTAGCTGTTTCGTCAAATAATTTTTTGTTGTTGAGCTGTTTCGTCAAATAATTTGTTTCTATGAGCTGTTTCGTCAAATAATTTGTTGTTGAGCTGTTTCGTCAAATAATTTGTTTCTATGAGCTGTTTCGTCAAATAATTTGTTTCTGTGACCTGTTTCGTCAAGTAATTTTTTCTGTGAGCTGTTTCATCGAGTAATTTTTATGTGAGTTGTTTCATTTGTCTTCTTATGTTAACTGTTTCATCAAGTAATTTTTATGTGAGTTGCTGCATTTGTCTCCTTATGTTAACTGTTTCATCCGATAATCTTGTATGACCTGCTTCCCCAGTAATGTTCCATCAATTGCTTCATTCCTGTAACCGTATTAGAGATATTCACCATGCAATATTTTGTGAACTGTTTAATTTTTTGTGTAAACTGTTATTATCTGTGTCTCTAGTGAACTGTTTCATCCTGTAATCTTATGTAACTTGTTTAATCCTGTAAACATGTGTGAACTATTTCATCGTGTAGTATTTTGCGAACAGTTTAATCTTGTACGCTTTTGTGATCTGTTTTGTGGTTTAGTCGTTTGTGAACTGTGTCATCACTGTAATCTTTCGTGAACTGTGTCGTCACTCTAATCTCTTGTGAACTGGGTCGTCCCGTAATCTTTTGTGAACTGGGTCGTCAGTAAATCGTTTGTGAACTGGGTCGTTCTGTATTTCGTGAACTGGGTCGTCCTGTCATCGTTTATGTCCTGAGTCATTGTGAACTATTTTGTTAATTGGGTCGTGCTGTAAAATTGTGTGAATTGTGTCGTAACTTTTGTTAATTGTTCCATGGTGCAATATACTGTTAGCTGTTTCACCTTGTCAGTCTTTTATCAAATGTTGTATCTAAAATCCTTTGTTTACAGTTTCGGCATGTAATCTTTGGTGAATTGTTGCATTGTACAATAATTTGCGAAATGTTTGATTGTGTTAATCTTTTGTGAACTCTTTCAGCGTAGAATCTGCTGTCAGTTGTTTCTCACTGAAGTATTTTCGTAGCATGTTTCTAACGTAATCTGTCATATCAAGATTTCATTACATGCATGAATGAATTTTTATTTTCATTATTAATAAAAGTGGACCTGGGATCAATTAGTCATATACGTCTTTTGTTGTTTTGAATGTACGCTTTTATGTTGTTCTGGTGTTTAAAGCAACACCCTTGAAGCTTTATTTGTAGTTGTAGAATGTAGTAAAGGAAGATGGTTGTAGAATGTAGTAAAGGAAGATGGTTGTAGAATGTAGTAAAGGAAGATGGTTGTAGAATGTAGTGTGGCCGAGATTGCAAAAGTGTCAATTTTTTGCGCTATATACAAATGTAGGACACTCCATTGGCTGCAGCAACAGCATTCATGCACTTTTAAAGCCATGGTTTCTGAAACAATGCATTTTAAAAGATGAGGCTGCTACCACCCGCACAACCTCTTATTGGTCGCCTCTTACGAAATATCCAGGTCACACACAAAATGATGCATACTACCAGCTCAACAGAAGAGAACAAGTGGTAATCTTCAGACTCTGCACTAGCCACAACAGATTGAGATACCATCTATTCAACAAGCTAAAGATAGGAACTACCGATCAGTGTAACTGTGGCACTGATAAAATGACTGCTGAACATCTGCTTCAAAGTTGCCCAACGTACGCGGAACAGAGAAAGTGCATATGGCTGACACCAGTACCATTCGCGGAAAAGCTCTACGGAGATTCTAATAGCCTCAAACTGACTACTGCTTTCTTTGAAAAAAATTAAGTGAACGTCTTCTTCTTCGTTCACCCTCAGATGTCAACTTGAATAAGTTCAAAGTTCACCCTCAGATGTCAACTTGAATAAGTTCAAAGAAAGCAGTGGTCAGCCTGAGGCTGTTGATATCTCCGTAGATTTTCTCCAGGAAAGTGGACGTCTGAGAGTGTACGATGAAGAAGAAGTCTGGTAATATCGTAGTATCCATTACTGCTAAAAGCAGAGACAGAATTTGAAAAGATGACAGCAGAAAAGTTGTAAGAACTGTCATAATCATGCTCCTCTTCCTTCCGTATAGAGCCTGTAACCACTACAACAGCTGGTCGCTGGACAGGAAGCTGGCACCAAGGATTCACATACTCTTGTGGCGGGTGTTTATGTAGCAAATAGTTTTACGTAATGAAGTCTTAAGTATCATGTACAACTTCATATTTATCGCCTTGTACGACATGCTTGAGGAGCAGTGGGAATATTATTTCTTTGTTTCATTAGAGACCCTGTGGTAGGATGCGATTATGTAAATATAGTTATAGGGGACTTAGTGTACTGACTGAGATCAGCTGTGAAGGTATCTGTATCTAATAAGTTTGGTGTGTTACAGATGACCTTACTTGCTACCACATTTAGACCTCAATCAGACTTATTCTTGAATTTAGTGATGACTACGTTTAATGTCTAGGGTTATGATAGTGATGTAGTGTAATTCACAACAACCAACAGACAGATGAACACCTAAGTTAAGATCCTCAACAAATTGACAACAATATGACAGTCACAAACAACTAACACTCTAAAGATTATCTTATTAAGTCAAGGGTTAAACTTTAACAAATGTATTGAATTTTTTTCAATAAATAGATATTCTGATCCTACTACACAGTGAATCAGGAATCTCAAGCAAATGTAAACACAATGTTTATGTACAAAATTTTATACAAAGGATCTTTGTCCCGACATATAATATTATTATAATATGAGTGTAATGTTGTGAGGTAGTATTATGAGGCAATACTGGCTGTTTGAGCTAGGTTGTTGGTTGTCATCACGACTTCATGTGTTTGTTACTGGTGGAAATAATATTAAAGGATTCACAGATTCTTTTACTTTTTAAAACAATTGCTGTCCCCCTTGGACTATTTATGTAAGTTCAATTGAAGTGGGTTATACAAGGGTGAGCTGCTCGTGCTGACAAATTCTTAGCTCAGATAGCGGCTGCAGGAAAACTGTCTCCTCTGCTCGCTTGCTTCTCAGTTTGCTAAAAAACCCCACAATGGCCGATATCTTGGGCAAGGAGTCTGCTGCCAGAGTTCTGGATCAAGCAAGGCTCAGACCATGTGCTGCTATATTAACATCAGTACCACGGTCCCTGAAATAAGAAGGTTGTGCCTCCTTCTTCATAACTAATATATAATATATTTCCACACTGACGTACAAGACAGTACAAACATAAAGTTCAGCGCTGTAGGCCAAATGCTAGCTTTTCATGTGACAATATACACCAGTATTCCTCTCCCTAATGGTTACAATGCCTCTGCAATTCCAGCGTTAATCCCTTCTATACAATAGGATAGGTGTCATGTTACATATGGCAATCCAATATATCTATCTGTATAGGCAGTTATACTCCTCTCTGACAATCTTTACAAGGTGGAGCAATATCTAGGCTTTGCCTCATGTTTGCTACTGAACCACACACATACAGACATAATTTATCATTTCACATTCAATTTTCATATGAAATATATTAAATATGTCTAGCTTACCACAATTCAAGGAAATATTAAACAAGTAACGTTGACTGGCGAGGAATTCTGGCACAATTTTGATCTGCCTTTGTCCAGGCTTTTCCTTTATTAGAAAATTCTTACCTTGCTCTCAACGTACTTGATTTTCACAAGATTTATTTTCAAAAATGGCAGTGAACTGACGCTTCTATTTGACCATATCTAACGTTCTAACCAATCAGGCCATGTTTACATGAGCCTTTGAAAAAAACTATCCATCCTATCCGTTGCCATTAACAACAATATTTGTATTTGCAGTTAGACCAATAAGGTTTCGCCTTACATTTTACTACAGCCAATCAAATCGTATCTAACTTGTCGGCCTCATTTTCCCCAAAGCAGTGTTTTCCAAACATGCCATAAAAAAATAAGCAGATATGATCTTGTGCTGTCAGTCAACCCCACTATAGTATTTTGGCTATAATTTGTTAATTAATAGACTATTTGCGTAACACATAACATATTCTTTGTCAACAAGTCCTAAGGTACAAGAATATATAAGTTTAATGGGGCTAAGTGGCTTCGTTCAAAATATGTATTTTTCTATGATAGTCGTGTATTTTGCTGTTACCACCTGTTCACTTCCATACTAGGGGATGTCTTCTGTACTGTCAGACTAATGTCAGGAGCTTAGACATAAAACAGTAGAATGTCAGGTTTCCCAATAAGACTTTAAACCTGTTTTCAAAACCTAACCTCGTATCGTTAGTGTTTTTTTATCACTGTTTATTTGAAAAAATCAGGCCTTCATGCGTTTCGCGTGTGATTGGCGTTCACTTTTTAATCGCGAGACGACGTAGTATTATTGCTTCGCTCCGTCTATCCTTTCTCGTCTCTGCTTAGCCCGTCTGTCTTTCTAGGTCAACTTTGTGTGTATAATTACATTAATGTTAGTATTGGTATCTAGGTCATTATGCAGTTTGCATATCAAGGTCTTCTAAGAAATACAGTACCAGTTTTATTTTTAGAAACGACTGTGATTCGCGTGTAGTTTATGCAGACAAAGTAGAAAAAGGGGGGGTCTCTTTTTCAGCCATTATGGCGTTCTACAACGCAGGTGTACGCTATTGTGAAAGCACTGGTCTTTCACCATTCTTCTTTCTTTCATATTATTTCGTTCGGCTTTACATTTATGTTCTAATTTTCCAGTTTTATTCCAATTTATATATGGGTATTAGAATTTTTCACCACAGCCCCCCCCCCCCCCCCCTGGAACTGCACGTTGTTACGTGCAGTCTTTGATATCTTACAATATTATACATAGGTAATTTTTTAGTGCTTAAGGGAAAGTCATTATTGAGTTACTTCCCTTGAAAGTTGTGTCGGCTCTTTCGATCAAACTCCGCGGATAAATCCATTTTACTGCGATTTATTCGTTGTTTGGGTAATAATAGATTGTTCTTGCTTCAGAATATCTATGGCCTGAATTTATGTGTATTGTTTGTCTGAGTAGGACGAGTCTGTCTTATATCTGTATATCTTTACATATCTAAGTCGAACTATATGTTCTGTTGTCTCTAGAGAGGTCGAAGGCTATTCGGCGGATGTGTCGCTAGAGTGTGGTGTGATTTGGCTTCGTCCTGATAGGGACTGTGTGTTTTCCATGTCGGCCTGTCGCCGGGGAAAAAGTGATCTCAGTATTTGTGGGGAAGGTGATAGTCGTCTAAACCTATCGTGTATGCTTTACCCCAGTGTTTAGTCGTATTGCCAAGGAATGGCAGTTTCATATTTCCTATACCAAGGTAATCAAAGATACTCTTATGAACTCTCGATCGAAGCCACCATTTTCGATAGTTACGATTTGAATGTCTAAGAGAATATATTTGACTCGATGAAAACGACTTCGATTCCTAGCAGCACTATATCCTGTAGATTGCAGTCAATTGTTCATGATCAAATCTACAGAGCAATGAAATGTTTTATGAATGACTAACTTTAGGACAGATTCATTATCTGTATCCAAACGTGAGTGACAGCTCACGAGTGAAGCCATCTTGGAACCAAAACATGTAGTGACTTTCAAGAAGAGAAAAGGGATGCCCGTATTATCGCTTGTTTAGTCCAGAGATCACTGCTACACATGAGAACCCGTTATTAGCGGTTCAATATTATTATATGGAAAAATATGTGCTGAACATTATGTTGAAGAATCGTCGCTAGACGAGATTAGGTTTAGAAGCCATCTGAAATATTGTTTATAAGCTGACGTGCTCAGTCAGTGAAGTCAGATGATATATGTATGGGCGATACTGAGTGCTTGGCTACTGACAGTCCATTATACACTTATTCTACATGAGTGCCCATGTAACATTGCAAGACCATTTATCCACTGTACTATGATGTATTATGGCAACCTGTGATTTGTCACTATCTGTGCTGTCGAGTGTGTACGTCCAATTAAACTTTAGAAAAGGTACACAGTCGTTGGTGTCGATGACTTCCAGCCATACATGAGTGTGAGAAAAGAACATTTTTTGTCAACACCACGAACCTTTATCATCATTCGCACATTATACACTCAATCCATGTCTACACACCACTGCGTAGGTCAAGTTGACATTCCATACACTACAGTGGAGCAAACAACACCATAGAGATCTTATCAACTGATGATGATGATGATGTCTTAACGGAATAAAATCCAACGTTATCAACCTTATCAACTGGTGGACCAGCTTTCTGGTTTGAA
>JAMPIV010018960.1:0-100000 GCA_024509875.1 Oreohelix idahoensis
ACTCAAACATAGGTCAAGAATTTAATCAAGCGCAGCTACTGCAGCAAGCGGTAAGCAGAACATCCAGGCCACAATAAAAATGATGCATATTACCAGCTTAGCAAAAATTTACTATCAATCTGTAATAATGACGCGTTCATTTTTTTGGAACCCTCGATGATTCTTTTTATCTATCAATAACTAACTGATCAAGCTTTACTTGTTCCTAATTTAAACAGCTGTATTTTTTAATCTGTGAAATGATAGACGTAACAAACCTCCCTTTTGTTTTCAATGACATTTTTAAGCACTCAACAAGTACCTTTATTTTACTCAACTGAAACTAAGTCTTTGTAGCAACGAGAGCTATTCTGCATAAACAATAGACCTATAAACAGTTTTAAACATGGAACTACATTGATGAAATGCATTATTTCTCAGTTGATTATTTCCCTTTGACCATAATCTTTCCACTTCATTAAATAATTTCTGTTACATTTTTCAAAAAAAATTTCATTTTTATTTGTTGCATCCCTTTATGAAAACAATGGGAGGTTAAAATAGCAAGTGTCACTGAAGTGTAATGAAAGTAATATTAACGTCCAATTAATAACCTACGTAACATCACGCCCTAAAACGAAGCTCTGTTATTTTATCTTATTGTTTTTAAATTTAGAGTAGCTTATAATGTTATTAAAACATAAATTGGGGCCGGTGGGAGCGGCTAGTGTCGACTTCTACTCGGAACTGGCCTAGTCTATACATGACTTCGACGCCTCTTTGAGGTTCAAGGTCCAGCTCAAGCTTCCCTTGCCCGGGAACTTTGCACGCCTGGGGTCAGAGCTGGTTCCTCCCCATATGTCATGGTAGAAGACGAAAGCTGGGGGCGAGGAGTTAGGTCGGGTGCGTAGTTAAAAGCTGGCATCCTCAGCACAGAGGTGGGCTCTCTGTGCGTCCTTGTGGTAGCTGGTTAGCGGCCATAGTCTCACTCGATGAGCAGGACTTATCCTTTGATAATGTCCTTGCTTATCAAAGAGGGGAGATGCTGCGCCAGTTATCCCTCGCCTAATCTTAAATGTACGATAGGTCAGTGTTCAAACGGGGTTTCAAATAACTATTTGAGATACCTTTTGTGCAATTTACATTGTCAATTCATATTTTTCTATTTACCACCTGAACAAACATCTATCATTGTAACAGCGCAGAGGCTGCTTTTAAATATAAACTGCTTTAGTTTTAACTGTTCACCAATATAATAATTATGTGACAGTCTATAGGTCCACTTACATGTTCACTGATGCCTGAATATCGTCAAATGCAGTCTATGCAGCAGAAAATAACGCTAAATGCACTTTATATAGCAGATATTAATAAAGTATAGTCTTATTTAAACAATAAATGGTCCCTATACATATTTAACAGAAACGAAAGCTGGAGGCAAAGTGTTAGGTCTGATGTTTATTTTTCTTAATAATGAGAGCAATATTTTCTATTTAAGGTAATTATAATTTATACCAGCACATATTGCCATACTTCAAGTGTGTTTACTGAGAAGTAAATTTTTGAGGTTGGTGATATGTTGTGCACATGCACTGCATCAAGGCTTGCTTAAGAAAAAAAATGTTGATTCTGTCCTTGCAACTTTCAGTTAACAATGACTAAGAAAACTTTTTAAACCTGCTACATACCATCAACACTGTTTTCGTTGCTACGTTGTCAAAAGCAGTATGATTGTTGCGATGCCTTTCGCACATGTAACATGAGATTCATGTATTGTGCACATCAAATAGAAAATCTCATAAGAAAGTATTTGTTGTCAAAATGTCCACCATTTCCTTCTACATCATGTTTACAACATTGTTGAAAGGAACGTGCTACGCAAGGGAAAGTAGCAAACAGCTGAAAAAAAAAAAAAAACAAACAAAAGAAAACAATGTTACTGTTCACATCTATTCGTCCAGCGAGCTGTTGCCATAATGTAGTGTGACAGTCTGTCCTCTTTTCCCAAGATGTGTTCTCTTTTCCATCTTACGCTTGAGCATCTGAATGAATGTTTGTGAACATTTATTCTTTGTTTACATTTTGTCATCACGAATGACAAACAAATTTATACCATCAACACCTTTATTCATTGTGATGTTCACTCGGTAGGAACATATCAGTGGGTATGATGCTGATAGATTGAGGTGTTGGTTATTGCAAGTTATATTGGCATTTCTGTTGCATTGTATTTCATATGTATTGCTAGCCGTGTGTGGCTTCCGTGTGTGCAGTGGTTAATAAAAGGGAACTTACCTGTTACAGGTGTTATGTTTAATTATTGTCAGCTATTGTATGCTGTGGTCGTATCCTTAGATGATGAGCCAAAGAGTACATATTTATCATGTATTGAAATCCACAGTATAAATAGTTTCCTGACATCTACGTTTGTGTGCTCACTGTTTGTGGTAGGTCTATGTGTGGGTTCACCAAAGTTGTATGTGTATTGGTGTGTTTTCATTGCTTTTGGTATGTCTAGTTCTTTGTGTTTAATATCTGTGGTATGTTTACTTTTGTGTGTCCACTATTTGTGGTTTGTCTACTTGTGTTAGTTCCCTATATGTGTTATGCCTAATAGTGTGTATTCAATATCTGAGGTACACCATTGTGTGTGTTCACTATTTGTGTTATGTCTCTTTATGTGTTTCGCTATTTGTGATATTTTTACTTGTGTGATTTCACTGTCGGTGAAATATTTACTTCTGTGTGTGTGTTTAGTATGTGTGGTATGTCTACTTGTTTGTGTTCAGTATTTGTGGTATGTCTACTTATGTGTGTACACTATTTAGAGGCTTCCTTCTTCCTTGTACGGTTCCTCGCGACATGTCCACGTTGTTCAGGATGCATTTAAAATCGGTTCCTATTACAATGTGCCGTCCTGTACAGAATTTGTTATACTATATTGGCTTATGTGCTTTTACTGATGGTATATACACTTTCATTAACGTGTATATTTCTGTACAATCGTGTTTACTCCTTACGTCTAATTCTGCGTATCTACATTTTTTGTCTGTGTTGCAATGCGTTATGTCCCTTATAAATTATTACGTGTGTATTTTACTGTTCTTATTTTTCTGTCTAAATATATTGTATGAATATATGACAAGCACACATCTCTGAGAGAACTGTCCTCATCTGAAAGATAACTGTTGTCATATTTTAGATAATTATCATCCTCTCTTGCGTACAGAAAGATCCGCTTGAACTCTGACCAATGTCAGAATATCAGCCGCCATGTCTCTTGAAATCGAGGAACTTTAATTATTTTCTTAAACCACATTTCAGTCATTCTTATAACATTTCCTGCGGACAGAATTCACACATTTACTGCTAGAACATAGTTGCGTCTTCCTCTCATGTTACAGCGTCAACAATTACTCCACCGTAGTTTGATCAGCAAGAGACGTAATAATTTAGTCAGAATATGTTAGCTCCCCAGAAATATTAATCGTGTCATTCTAATTACATTTCTTGCTGTATTTACATCGGAACGTCGTTAAAAGCTGGAATGTGTGTTCACTTGTTACTGATAAAATGTGTATATAGATTGGACGAACCCTTCCTTGTCGAACCAAGACGGAGTTTTCTTGTTTAAGCAAAGCAAAAATAGCTGTCAGTCGCACCGGAACATTCTCGAGTAACTTCAGAGCAGAGGCAGAGGCCTTACAAAATGAAACAGACGTCCTAATGACAAGAAAGCTCAGAAAGACAAGGAGCTATCTTCTTAAATGCGCTGTCAGTGATTGGAACGCGAAGAATCAGAATTAATGCCGACCTCGATGACCTTAGAGTAACACTTCACAAACTGTGTCAGCAATTCACTAGAGTTGTGATTCGGTGGATCCCTTCTCTTTGTAACATCTCGGGAAATGAAGAGCTGGAAAGGGGGAAAGCTAACTCATCTTGACACAAGCATAACTCAAACATAGGTCAAGAATTTAATCAAGCGCAGCTACTGCAGCAAGCGGTAAGCAGAACATCCAGGCCACAATAAAAATGATGCATATTACCAGCTTAGCAAAAAAATTTACTATCAATCTGTAATAATGACGCGTTCATTTTTTTGGAACCCTCGATGATTCTTTTTATCTATCAATAACTAACTGATCAAGCTTTACTTGTTCCTAATTTAAACAGCTGTATTTTTTAATCTGTGAAATGATAGACGTAACAAACCTCCCTTTTGTTTTCAATGACATTTTTAAGCACTCAACAAGTTTATTTATCTGACAAAGATGGTAACAAGAATGATATTTTTTAATGCCTAAAAAGTCAATGAATTTAAAAAAAGAAATAAAAAAGAGAAAACTACATGGCTCTATTCTGTATTATTACTTGAAAAATATGTAACAATGTATACAGCGGCCACTCAACAGTCACAGCGCTGTTCATAAAGTGTTTTAATTGTGTATACGCTCAAAATAATATAAAATGTACCTTTATTTTACTCAACTGAAACTAAGTCTTTGTAGCAACGAGAGCTATTCTGCATAAACAATAGACCTATAAACAGTTTTAAACATGGAACTACATTGATGAAATGCATTATTTCTCAGTTGATTATTTCCCTTTGACCATAATCTTTCCACTTCATTAAATAATTTCTGTTACATTTCAAAAAAAATTTCATTTTTATTTGTTGCATCCCTTTATGAAAACAATGGGAGGTTAAAATAGCAAGTGTCACTGAAGTGTAATGAAAGTAATATTAACGTCCAATTAATAACCTACGTAACATCACGCCCTAAAACGAAGCTCTGTTATTTATCTTATTGTTTTTTAAATGCGTCGTTTTAATTTTCCAATGTCAATAATTTTCTTTCACAGATGATATGCAAATTTTTTACAACCAGAAAAAGACACTTGTTAGAGTAGCTTATAATGTTATTAAAACATAAATTGGGGCCGGTGGGAGCGGCTAGTGTCGACTTCTACTCGGAACTGGCCTAGTCTATACATGACTTCGACGCCTCTTTGAGGTTCAAGGTCCAGCTCAAGCTTCCCTTGCCCGGGAACTTTGCACGCCTGGGGTCAGAGCTGGTTCCTCCCCATATGTCATGGTAGAAGACGAAAGCTGGGGGCGAGGAGTTAGGTCGGGTGCGTAGTTAAAAGCTGGCATCCTCAGCACAGAGGTGGGCTCTCTGTGCGTCCTTGTGGTAGCTGGTTAGCGGCCATAGTCTCACTCGATGAGCAGGACTTATCCTTTGATAATGTCCTTGCTTATCAAAGAGGGGAGATGCTGCGCCAGTTATCCCTCGCCTAATCTTAAATGTACGATAGGTCAGTGTTCAAACGGGGTTTCAAATAACTATTTGAGATACCTTTTGTGCAATTTACATTGTCAATTCATATTTTTCTATTTACCACCTGAACAAACATCTATCATTGTAACAGCGCAGAGGCTGCTTTTAAATATAAACTGCTTTAGTTTTAACTGTTCACCAATATAATATTATGTGACAGTCTATAGGTCCACTTACATGTTCATTGATGCCTGAATATCGTCAAATGCAGTCTATGCAGCAGAAAATAACGCTAAATGCACTTTTTTATAGCAGATATTAATAAAGTATAGTCTTATTTAAACAATAAATGGTCCCTATACATATTTAACAGAAACGAAAGCTGGAGGCAAAGTGTTAGGTCTGATGTTTATTTTTCTTAATAATGAGAGCAATATTTTCTATTTAAGGTAATTATAATTTATACCAGCACATATTGCCATACTTCAAGTGTGTTTACTGAGAAGTAAATTTTTGAGGTTGGTGATATGTTGTGCACATGCACTGCATCAAGGCTTGCTTAAGAAAAATGTTGATTCTGTCCTTGCAACTTTCAGTTAACAATGACTAAGAAAACTTTTTAAACCTGCTACATACCATCAACACTGTTTTCGTTGCTACGTTGTCAAAAGCAGTATGATTGTTGCGATGCCTTTCGCACAGTATTGTGCACATCAAATAGAAAATCTCATAAGAAAGTATTTGTTGTCAAAATGTCCACCATTTCCTTCTACATCATGTTTACAACATTGTTGAAAGGAACGTGCTACGCAAGGGAAAGTAGCAAACAGCTGAAGAAAAAAACAAACAAAAGAAAACAATGTTACTGTTCACATCTATTCGTCCAGCGAGCTGTTGCCATATAATGTAGTGTGACAGTCTGTCCTCTTTTCCCAAGATGTGTTCTCTTTTCCATCTTACGCTTGAGCATCTGAATGAATGTTTGTGAACATTTATTCTTTGTTTACATTGTTTGTCATCACGAATGACAAACAAATTTATACCATCAACACCTTTATTCATTGTGATGTTCACTCGGTAGGAACATATCAGTGGGTATGATGCTGATAGATTGAGGTGTTGGTTATTGCAAGTTATATTGGCATTTCTGTTGCATTGTATTTCATATGTATTGCTAGCCGTGTGTGGCTTCCGTGTGTGCAGTGGTTAATAAAAGGGAACTTACCTGTTACAGGTGTTATGTTTAATTATTGTCAGCTATTGTATGCTGTGGTCGTATCCTTAGATGATGAGCCAAAGAGTACATATTTATCATGTATTGAAATCCACAGTATAAATAGTTTCCTGACATCTACGTTTGTGTGCTCACTGTTTGTGGTAGGTCTATGTGTGGGTTCACCAATAGTGTTGTATGTGTATTGGTGTGTTTTCATTGCTTTTGGTATGTCTAGTTCTTTGTGTTTAATATCTGTGGTATGTTTACTTTTGTGTGTCCACTATTTGTGGTTTGTCTACTTGTGTTAGTTCCCTATATGTGTTATGCCTAATAGTGTGTATTCAATATCTGAGGTACACCATTGTGTGTGTTCACTATTTGTGTTATGTCTCTTTATGTGTTTCGCTATTTGTGATATTTTTACTTGTGTGATTTCACTGTCGGTGAAATATTTACTTCTGTGTGTTTAGTATGTGTGGTATGTCTACTTGTTTGTGTTCAGTATTTGTGGTATGTCTACTTATGTGTGTACACTATTTAGAGGCTTCCTTCTTCCTTGTACGGTTCCTCGCGACATGTCCACGTTGTTCAGGATGCATTTAAAATCGGTTCCTATTACAATGTGCCGTCCTGTACAGAATTTGTTATATACTATATTGGCTTATGTGCTTTTACTGATGGTATATACACTTTCATTAACGTGTATATTTCTGTACAATCGTGTTTACTCCTTACGTCTAATTCTGCGTATCTACATTTTTTTGTCTGTGTTGCAATGCGTTATGTCCCTTATAAATTATTATTACGTGTGTATTTACTGTTCTTATTTTTCTGTCTAAATATATTGTATGAATATATGACAAGCACACATCTCTGAGAGAACTGTCCTCATCTGAAAGATAACTGTTGTCATATTTTAGATAATTATCATCCTCTCTTGCGTACAGAAAGATCCGCTTGAACTCTGACCAATGTCAGAATATCAGCCGCCATGTCTCTTGAAATCGAGGAACTTTAATTATTTTCTTAAACCACATTTCAGTCATTCTTATAACATTTCCTGCGGACAGAATTCACACATTTACTGCTAGAACATAGTTGCGTCTTCCTCTCATGTTACAGCGTCAACAATTACTCCACCGTAGTTTGATCAGCAAGAGACGTAATAATTTAGTCAGAATATGTTAGCTCCCCAGAAATATTAATCGTGTCATTCTAATTACATTTCTTGCTGTATTTACATCGGAACGTCGTTAAAAGCTGGAATGTGTTCACTTGTTACTGATAAAATGTGTATATAGATTGGACGAACCCTTCCTTGTCGAACCAAGACGGAGTTTTCTTGTTTAAGCAAAGCAAAAATAGCTGTCAGTCGCACCGGAACATTCTCGAGTAACTTCAGAGCAGAGGCAGAGGCCTTACAAAATGAAACAGACGTCCTAATGACAAGAAAGCTCAGAAAGACAAGGAGCTATCTTCTTAAATGCGCTGTCAGTGATTGGAACGCGAAGAATCAGAATTAATGCCGACCTCGATGACCTTAGAGTAACACTTCACAAACTGTGTCAGCAATTCACTAGAGTTGTGATTCGGTGGATCCCTTCTCTTTGTAACATCTCGGGAAATGAAGAGCTGGAAAGGGGGAAAGCTAACTCATCTTGACACAAGCATAACTCAAACATAGGTCAAGAATTTAATCAAGCGCAGCTACTGCAGCAAGCGGTAAGCAGAACATCCAGGCCACAATAAAAAATGATGCATATTACCAGCTTAGCAAAAAATTTACTATCAATCTGTAATAATGACGCGTTCATTTTTTTTGGAACCCTCGATGATTCTTTTTATCTATCAATAACTAACTGATCAAGCTTTACTTGTTCCTATTTAAACAGCTGTATTTTTTAATCTGTGAAATGATAGACGTAACAAACCTCCCTTTTGTTTTCAATGACATTTTTAAGCACTCAACAAGTTTATTTATCTGACAAAGATGGTAACAAGAATGATATTTTTTAATGCCTAAAAAGTCAATGAATTTAAAAAAAGAAATAAAGAAGAGAAAACTACATGGCTCTATTCTGTATTATTACTTGAGAAATATGTAACAATGTATACAGCGGCCACTCAACAGTCACAGCGCTGTTCATAAAGTGTTTTAATTGTGTATACGCTCAAAAATAATATAAAATGTACCTTTATTTTACTCAACTGAAACTAAGTCTTTGTAGCAACGAGAGCTATTCTGCATAAACAATAGACCTATAAACAGTTTTTAAACATGGAACTACATTGATGAAATGCATTATTTCTCAGTTGATTATTTCCCTTTGACCATAATCTTTCCACTTCATTAAATAATTTCTGTTACTTTTTTCAAAAAAAATTTCATTTTTATTTGTTGCATCCCTTTATGAAAACAATGGGAGGTTAAAATAGCAAGTGTCACTGAAGTGTAATGAAAGTAATATTAACGTCCAATTAATAACCTACGTAACATCACGCCCTAAAACGAAGCTCTGTTATTTTATCTTATTGTTTTTTAAATGCGTCGTTTTAATTTTCCAATGTCAATAATTTTCTTTCACAGATGATATGCAAATTTTTACAACCAGAAAAAGACACTTGTTAGAGTAGCTTATAATGTTATTAAAACATAAATTGGGGCCGGTGGGAGCGGCTAGTGTCGACTTCTACTCGGAACTGGCCTAGTCTATACATGACTTCGACGCCTCTTTGAGGTTCAAGGTCCAGCTCAAGCTTCCCTTGCCCGGGAACTTTGCACGCCTGGGGTCAGAGCTGGTTCCTCCCCATATGTCATGGTAGAAGACGAAAGCTGGGGGCGAGGAGTTAGGTCGGGTGCGTAGTTAAAAGCTGGCATCCTCAGCACAGAGGTGGGCTCTCTGTGCGTCCTTGTGGTAGCTGGTTAGCGGCCATAGTCTCACTCGATGAGCAGGACTTATCCTTTGATAATGTCCTTGCTTATCAAAGAGGGGAGATGCTGCGCCAGTTATCCCTCGCCTAATCTTAAATGTACGATAGGTCAGTGTTCAAACGGGTTTTCAAATAACTATTTGAGATACCTTTTGTGCAATTTACATTGTCAATTCATATTTTTCTATTTACCACCTGAACAAACATCTATCATTGTAACAGCGCAGAGGCAGCGCAGAGGCTGCTTTTAAATATAAACTGCTTTAGTTTTAACTGTTCACCAATATAATAATTATGTGACAGTCTATAGGTCCACTTACATGTTCATTGATGCCTGAATATCGTCAAATGCAGTCTATGCAGCAGAAAATAACGCTAAATGCACTTTATATAGCAGATATTAATAAAGTATAGTCTTATTTAAACAATAAATGGTCCCTATACATATTTAACAGAAACGAAAGCTGGAGGCAAAGTGTTAGGTCTGATGTTTATTTTTCTTAATAATGAGAGCAATATTTTCTATTTAAGGTAATTATAATTTATACCAGCACATATTGCCATACTTCAAGTGTGTTTACTGAGAAGTAAATTTTTGAGGTTGGTGATATGTTGTGCACATGCACTGCATCAAGGCTTGCTTAAGAAAAAATGTTGATTCTGTCCTTGCAACTTTCAGTTAACAATGACTAAGAAAACTTTTTAAACCTGCTACATACCATCAACACTGTTTTCGTTGCTACGTTGTCAAAAGCAGTATGATTGTTGCGATGCCTTTCGCACATGTAACATGAGATTCATGTATTGTGCACATCAAATAGAAAATCTCATAAGAAAGTATTTGTTGTCAAAATGTCCACCATTTCCTTCTACATCATGTTTACAACATTGTTGAAAGGAACGTGCTACGCAAGGGAAAGTAGCAAACAGCTGAAGAAAAAACAAACAAAAAAAAAACAATGTTACTGTTCACATCTATTCGTCCAGCGAGCTGTTGCCATAATGTAGTGTGACAGTCTGTCCTCTTTTCCCAAGATGTGTTCTCTTTTCCATCTTACGCTTGAGCATCTGAATGAATGTTTGTGAACATTTATTCTTTGTTTACATTTTTTGTCATCACGAATGACAAACAAATTTATACCATCAACACCTTTATTCATTGTGATGTTCACTCGGTAGGAACATATCAGTGGGTATGATGCTGATAGATTGAGGTGTTGGTTATTGCAAGTTATATTGGCATTTCTGTTGCATTGTATTTCATATGTATTGCTAGCCGTGTGTGGCTTCCGTGTGTGCAGTGGTTAATAAAAGGGAACTTACCTGTTACAGGTGTTATGTTTAATTATTGTCAGCTATTGTATGCTGTGGTCGTATCCTTAGATGATGAGCCAAAGAGTACATATTTATCATGTATTGAAATCCACAGTATAAATAGTTTCCTGACATCTACGTTTGTGTGCTCACTGTTTGTGGTAGGTCTATGTGTGGGTTCACCAATAGTTGTATGTGTATTGGTGTGTTTTCATTGCTTTTGGTATGTCTAGTTCTTTGTGTTTAATATCTGTGGTATGTTTACTTTTGTGTGTCCACTATTTGTGGTTTGTCTACTTGTGTTAGTTCCCTATATGTGTTATGCCTAATAGTGTGTATTCAATATCTGAGGTACACCATTGTGTGTGTTCACTATTTGTGTTATGTCTCTTTATGTGTTTCGCTATTTGTGATATTTTTACTTGTGTGATTTCACTGTCGGTGAAATATTTACTTCTGTGTGTTTAGTATGTGTGGTATGTCTACTTGTTTGTGTTCAGTATTTGTGGTATGTCTACTTATGTGTGTACACTATTTAGAGGCTTCCTTCTTCCTTGTACGGTTCCTCGCGACATGTCCACGTTGTTCAGGATGCATTTAAAATCGGTTCCTATTACAATGTGCCGTCCTGTACAGAATTTGTTATACTATATTGGCTTATGTGCTTTTACTGATGGTATATACACTTTCATTAACGTGTATATTTCTGTACAATCGTGTTTACTCCTTACGTCTAATTCTGCGTATCTACATTTTTTGTCTGTGTTGCAATGCGTTATGTCCCTTATAAATTATTACGTGTGTATTTACTGTTCTTATTTTTCTGTCTAAAATATATTGTATGAATATATGACAAGCACACATCTCTGAGAGAACTGTCCTCATCTGAAAGATAACTGTTGTCATATTTTAGATAATTATCATCCTCTCTTGCGTACAGAAAGATCCGCTTGAACTCTGACCAATGTCAGAATATCAGCCGCCATGTCTCTTGAAATCGAGGAACTTTAATTATTTTCTTAAACCACATTTCAGTCATTCTTATAACATTTCCTGCGGACAGAATTCACACATTTACTGCTAGAACATAGTTGCGTCTTCCTCTCATGTTACAGCGTCAACAATTACTCCACCGTAGTTTGATCAGCAAGAGACGTAATAATTTAGTCAGAATATGTTAGCTCCCCAGAAATATTAATCGTGTCATTCTAATTACATTTCTTGCTGTATTTACATCGGAACGTCGTTAAAAGCTGGAATGTGTTCACTTGTTACTGATAAAAATGTGTATATAGATTGGACGAACCCTTCCTTGTCGAACCAAGACGGAGTTTTCTTGTTTAAGCAAAGCAAAAATAGCTGTCAGTCGCACCGGAACATTCTCGAGTAACTTCAGAGCAGAGGCAGAGGCCTTACAAAATGAAACAGACGTCCTAATGACAAGAAAGCTCAGAAAGACAAGGAGCTATCTTCTTAAATGCGCTGTCAGTGATTGGAACGCGAAGAATCAGAATTAATGCCGACCTCGATGACCTTAGAGTAACACTTCACAAACTGTGTCAGCAATTCACTAGAGTTGTGATTCGGTGGATCCCTTCTCTTTGTAACATCTCGGGAAATGAAGAGCTGGAAAGGGGGAAAGCTAACTCATCTTGACACAAGCATAACTCAAACATAGGTCAAGAATTTAATCAAGCGCAGCTACTGCAGCAAGCGGTAAGCAGAACATCCAGGCCACAATAAAAATGATGCATATTACCAGCTTAGCAAAAATTTACTATCAATCTGTAATAATGACGCGTTCATTTTTTTGGAACCCTCGATGATTCTTTTTTATCTATCAATAACTAACTGATCAAGCTTTACTTGTTCCTAATTTAAACAGCTGTATTTTTTAATCTGTGAAATGATAGACGTAACAAACCTCCCTTTTGTTTTCAATGACATTTTTTAAGCACTCAACAAGTTTATTTATCTGACAAAGATGGTAACAAGAATGATATTTTTTAATGCCTAAAAAGTCAATAAAAAAAAAAAAAGAAATAAAGAAGAGAAAACTACATGGCTCTATTCTGTATTATTACTTGAGAAATATGTAACAATGTATACAGCGGCCACTCAACAGTCACAGCGCTGTTCATAAAGTGTTTTAATTGTGTATACGCTCAAAATAATAATATAAAATGTACCTTTATTTTACTCAACTGAAACTAAGTCTTTGTAGCAACGAGAGCTATTCTGCATAAACAATAGACCTATAAACAGTTTTTAAACATGGAACTACATTGATGAAATGCATTATTTCTCAGTTGATTATTTCCCTTTGACCATAATCTTTCCACTTCATTAAATAATTTCTGTTACATTTTTCAAAAAAAATTTCATTTTTATTTGTTGCATCCCTTTATGAAAACAATGGGAGGTTAAAATAGCAAGTGTCACTGAAGTGTAATGAAAGTAATATTAACGTCCAATTAATAACCTACGTAACATCACGCCCTAAAACGAAGCTCTGTTATTTTATCTTATTGTTTTTAAATGCGTCGTTTTAATTTTCCAATGTCAATAATTTTCTTTCACAGATGATATGCAAATTTTTACAACCAGAAAAAGACACTTGTTAGAGTAGCTTATAATGTTATTAAAACATAAATTGGGGCCGGTGGGAGCGGCTAGTGTCGACTTCTACTCGGAACTGGCCTAGTCTATACATGACTTCGACGCCTCTTTGAGGTTCAAGGTCCAGCTCAAGCTTCCCTTGCCCGGGAACTTTGCACGCCTGGGGTCAGAGCTGGTTCCTCCCCATATGTCATGGTAGAAGACGAAAGCTGGGGGCGAGGAGTTAGGTCGGGTGCGTAGTTAAAAGCTGGCATCCTCAGCACAGAGGTGGGCTCTCTGTGCGTCCTTGTGGTAGCTGGTTAGCGGCCATAGTCTCACTCGATGAGCAGGACTTATCCTTTGATAATGTCCTTGCTTATCAAAGAGGGGAGATGCTGCGCCAGTATCTTAAATGTACGATAGGTCAGTGTTCAAACGGGGTTTCAAATAACTATTTGAGATACCTTTTGTGCAATTTACATTGTCAATTCATATTTTTCTATTTACCACCTGAACAAACATCTATCATTGTAACAGCGCAGAGGCTGCTTTTAAATATAAACTGCTTTAGTTTTAACTGTTCACCAATATAATAATTATGTGACAGTCTATAGGTCCACTTACATGTTCATTGATGCCTGAATATCGTCAAATGCAGTCTATGCAGCAGAAAATAACGCTAAATGCACTTTATATAGCAGATATAATAAAGTATAGTCTTATTTAAACAATAAATGGTCCCTATACATATTTAACAGAAACGAAAGCTGGAGGCAAAGTGTTAGGTCTGATGTTTTTTTTTCTTAATAATGAGAGCAATATTTTCTATTTAAGGTAATTATAATTTATACCAGCACATATTGCCATACTTCAAGTGTGTTTACTGAGAAGTAAATTTTTGAGGTTGGTGATATGTTGTGCACATGCACTGCATCAAGGCTTGCTTAAGAAAAATGTTGATTCTGTCCTTGCAACTTTCAGTTAACAATGACTAAGAAAACTTTTTAAACCTGCTACATACCATCAACACTGTTTTCGTTGCTACGTTGTCAAAAGCAGTATGATTGTTGCGATGCCTTTCGCACATGTAACATGAGATTCATGTATTGTGCACATCAAATAGAAAATCTCATAAGAAAGTATTTGTTGTCAAAATGTCCACCATTTCCTTCTACATCATGTTTACAACATTGTTGAAAGGAACGTGCTACGCAAGGGAAAGTAGCAAACAGCTGAAAAAAAAACAAACAAAAGAAAACAATGTTACTGTTCACATCTATTCGTCCAGCGAGCTGTTGCCATAATGTAGTGTGACAGTCTGTCCTCTTTTCCCAAGATGTGTTCTCTTTTCCATCTTACGCTTGAGCATCTGAATGATGTTTGTGAACATTTATTCTTTGTTTACATTTTTTGTCATCACGAATGACAAACAAATTTATACCATCAACACCTTTATTCATTGTGATGTTCACTCGGTAGGAACATATCAGTGGGTATGATGCTGATAGATTGAGGTGTTGGTTATTGCAAGTTATATTGGCATTTCTGTTGCATTGTATTTCATATGTATTGCTAGCCGTGTGTGGCTTCCGTGTGTGCAGTGGTTAATAAAAGGGAACTTACCTGTTACAGGTGTTATGTTTAATTATTGTCAGCTATTGTATGCTGTGGTCGTATCCTTAGATGATGAGCCAAAGAGTACATATTTATCATGTATTGAAATCCACAGTATAAATAGTTTCCTGACATCTACGTTTGTGTGCTCACTGTTTGTGGTAGGTCTATGTGTGGGTTCACCAATAGTTGTATGTGTATTGGTGTGTTTTCATTGCTTTTGGTATGTCTAGTTCTTTGTGTTTAATATCGTCCACTATTTGTGGTTTGTCTACTTGTGTTAGTTCCCTATATGTGTTATGCCTAATAGTGTGTATTCAATATCTGAGGTACACCATTGTGTGTGTTCACTATTTGTGTTATGTCTCTTTATGTGTTTCGCTATTTGTGATATTTTTACTTGTGTGATTTCACTGTCGGTGAAATATTTACTTGTGTGTGTTTAGTATGTGTGGTATGTCTACTTGTTTGTGTTCAGTATTTGTGGTATGTCTACTTATGTGTGTACACTATTTAGAGGCTTCCTTCTTCCTTGTACGGTTCCTCGCGACATGTCCACGTTGTTCAGGATGCATTTAAAATCGGTTCCTATTACAATGTGCCGTCCTGTACAGAATTTGTTATACTATATTGGCTTATGTGCTTTTACTGATGGTATATACACTTTCATTAACGTGTATATTTCTGTACAATCGTGTTTACTCCTTACGTCTAATTCTGCGTATCTACATTTTTTTGTCTGTGTTGCAATGCGTTATGTCCCTTATAAATTATTACGTGTGTATTTACTGTTCTTATTTTTCTGTCTAAATATATTGTATGAATATATGACAAGCACACATCTCTGAGAGAACTGTCCTCATCTGAAAGATAACTGTTGTCATATTTTAGATAATTATCATCCTCTCTTGCGTACAGAAAGATCCGCTTGAACTCTGACCAATGTCAGAATATCAGCCGCCATGTCTCTTGAAATCGAGGAACTTTAATTATTTTCTTAAACCACATTTCAGTCATTCTTATAACATTTCCTGCGGACAGAATTCACACATTTACTGCTAGAACATAGTTGCGTCTTCCTCTCATGTTACAGCGTCAACAATTACTCCACCGTAGTTTGATCAGCAAGAGACGTAATAATTTAGTCAGAATATGTTAGCTCCCCAGAAATATTAATCGTGTCATTCTAATTACATTTCTTGCTGTATTTACATCGGAACGTCGTTAAAAGCTGGAATGTGTGTTCACTTGTTACTGATAAAATGTGTATATAGATTGGACGAACCCTTCCTTGTCGAACCAAGACGGAGTTTTCTTGTTTAAGCAAAGCAAAAATAGCTGTCAGTCGCACCGGAACATTCTCGAGTAACTTCAGAGCAGAGGCAGAGGCCTTACAAAATGAAACAGACGTCCTAATGACAAGAAAGCTCAGAAAGACAAGGAGCTATCTTCTTAAATGCGCTGTCAGTGATTGGAACGCGAAGAATCAGAATTAATGCCGACCTCGATGACCTTAGAGTAACACTTCACAAACTGTGTCAGCAATTCACTAGAGTTGTGATTCGGTGGATCCCTTCTCTTTGTAACATCTCGGGAAATGAAGAGCTGGAAAGGGGGAAAGCTAACTCATCTTGACACAAGCATAACTCAAACATAGGTCAAGAATTTAATCAAGCGCAGCTACTGCAGCAAGCGGTAAGCAGAACATCCAGGCATAAATAAAAATGATGCATATTACCAGCTTAGCAAAAATTTACTATCAATCTGTAATAATGACGCGTTCATTTTTTTGGAACCCTCGATGATTCTTTTTATCTATCAATAACTAACTGATCAAGCTTTACTTGTTCCTAATTTAAACAGCTGTATTTTTTAATCTGTGAAATGATAGACGTAACAAACCTCCCTTTTGTTTTCAATGACATTTTTTAAGCACTCAACAAGTTTATTTATCTGACAAAGATGGTAACAAGAATGATATTTTTTAATGCCTAAAAAGTCAATGAATTTAAAAAAAGAAATAAAGAAGAGAAAACTACATGGCTCTATTCTGTATTATTACTTGAGAAATATGTAACAATGTATACAGCGGCCACTCAACAGTCACAGCGCTGTTCATAAAGTGTTTTAATTGTGTATACGCTCAAAATAATATAAAATGTACCTTTATTTTACTCAACTGAAACTAAGTCTTTGTAGCAACGAGAGCTATTCTGCATAAACAATAGACCTATAAACAGTTTTAAACATGGAACTACATTGATGAAATGCATTATTTCTCAGTTGATTATTTCCCTTTGACCATAATCTTTCCACTTCATTAAATAATTTCTGTTACATTTTTCAAAAAAAATTTCATTTTTATTTGTTGCATCCCTTTATGAAAACAATGGGAGGTTAAAATAGCAAGTGTCACTGAAGTGTAATGAAAGTAATATTAACGTCCAATTAATAACCTACGTAACATCACGCCCTAAAACGAAGCTCTGTTATTTTATCTTATTGTTTTTTAAATGCGTCGTTTTAATTTTCCAATGTCAATGCAAATTTTTACAACCAGAAAAAGACACTTGTTAGAGTAGCTTATAATGTTATTAAAACATAAATTGGGGCCGGTGGGAGCGGCTAGTGTCGACTTCTACTCGGAACTGGCCTAGTCTATACATGACTTCGACGCCTCTTTGAGGTTTAAGGTCCAGCTCAAGCTTCCCTTGCCCGGGAACTTTGCACGCCTGGGGTCAGAGCTGGTTCCTCCCCATATGTCATGGTAGAAGACGAAAGCTGGGGGCGAGGAGTTAGGTCGGGTGCGTAGTTAAAAGCTGGCATCCTCAGCACAGAGGTGGGCTCTCTGTGCGTCCTTGTGGTAGCTGGTTAGCGGCCATAGTCTCACTCGATGAGCAGGACTTATCCTTTGATAATGTCCTTGCTTATCAAAGAGGGGAGATGCTGCGCCAGTTATCCCTCGCCTAATCTTAAATGTACGATAGGTCAGTGTTCAAACGGGGTTTCAAATAACTATTTGAGATACCTTTTGTGCAATTTACATTGTCAATTCATATTTTTCTATTTACCACCTGAACAAACATCTATCATTGTAACAGCGCAGAGGCTGCTTTTAAATATAAACTGCTTTAGTTTTAACTGTTCACCAATATAATAATTATGTGACAGTCTATAGGTCCACTTACATGTTCATTGATGCCTGAATATCGTCAAATGCAGTCTATGCAGCAGAAAATAACGCTAAATGCACTTTATATAGCAGATATTAATAAAGTATAGTCTTATTTAAACAATAAATGGTCCCTATACATATTTAACAGAAACGAAAGCTGGAGGCAAAGTGTTAGGTCTGATGTTTATTTTTCTTAATAATGAGAGCAATATTTTCTATTTAAGGTAATTATAATTTATACCAGCACATATTGCCATACTTCAAGTGTGTTTACTGAGAAGTAAATTTTTGAGGTTGGTGATATGTTGTGCACATGCACTGCATCAAGGCTTGCTTAAGAAAAATGTTGATTCTGTCCTTGCAACTTTCAGTTAACAATGACTAAGAAAACTTTTTTTAAACCTGCTACATACCATCAACACTGTTTTCGTTGCTACGTTGTCAAAAGCAGTATGATTGTTGCGATGCCTTTCGCACATGTAACATGAGATTCATGTATTGTGCACATCAAATAGAAAATCTCATAAGAAAGTATTTGTTGTCAAAATGTCCACCATTTCCTTCTACATCATGTTTACAACATTGTTGAAAGGAACGTGCTACGCAAGGGAAAGTAGCAAACAGCTGAAGAAAAAAAACAAACAAAAGAAAACAATGTTACTGTTCACATCTATTCGTCCAGCGAGCTGTTGCCATAATGTAGTGTGACAGTCTGTCCTCTTTTCCCAAGATGTGTTCTCTTTTCCATCTTACGCTTGAGCATCTGAATGAATGTTTGTGAACATTTATTCTTTGTTTACATTTTTTGTCATCACGAATGACAAACAAATTTATACCATCAACACCTTTATTCATTGTGATGTTCACTCGGTAGGAACATATCAGTGGGTATGATGCTGATAGATTGAGGTGTTGGTTATTGCAAGTTATATTGGCATTTCTGTTGCATTGTATTTCATATGTATTGCTAGCCGTGTGTGGCTTCCGTGTGTGTGCAGTGGTTAATAAAAGGGAACTTACCTGTTACAGGTGTTATGTTTAATTATTGTCAGCTATTGTATGCTGTGGTCGTATCCTTAGATGATGAGCCAAAGAGTACATATTTATCATGTATTGAAATCCACAGTATAAATAGTTTCCTGACATCTACGTTTGTGTGCTCACTGTTTGTGGTAGGTCTATGTGTGGGTTCACCAATAGTTGTATGTGTATTGGTGTGTTTTCATTGCTTTTGGTATGTCTAGTTCTTTGTGTTTAATATCTGTGGTATGTTTACTTTTGTGTGTCCACTATTTGTGGTTTGTCTACTTGTGTTAGTTTTAACAAATTGAAAAAAGTGGTTTGAACGAAGAGAAAAATTATACATAGAGATGCTACATGATGTATGTTTTGGTAAACTTGAAGAGAAGAATACTATAATTCCGGAGAAGATTGATGAGCTAGTAAATATCCATGATAGTGACACTGAGGAACTTAAGATGGATTTGGCGCAGTTGAGGGCAAATAAAGAAAAGGATGATAGGGAGAGATTAGAAGAGTTGACGGTGCAGAAAAGGAAAATGATTAAGATTGAGAAGTTACTTACAGAAGAGAGATGCAAAGTTATAACATGTGATAACTTAAACAAAAAAACTAAACCAAGAGATCTCTCTTAATATTGCTGAAATTACTGAACTGAGAACAAGAGTGCATGGTTTGGTAGATGTTGTTTTAGGCATCAAAGGATTGTCTACTGTCAATGTTGACAATAGTAGATAGAAGGATGGTTATCAAGAAGTAAAACAAGTAAAGAGCCTGCCCTATACACTCTTTGCGAATACGAAAATCAAACATGATGTACGTAAATCCCGGCGTGACAAATACAATTTCCCACGTATGGAAGACGCTGCGTCGAAGATTAATGACTATTGGCGTCAGACCAGCAAAGATACTTCATGTGTGATATCCAGTTCTGGTAATAAAGATAACAAGCATTATGTTGGTAACCATAAGGATTCGATCAGTTTTATTACTGGTCATACCAAATTTAGACAGGGTGATACAGCAAATAAGCATATTACCACAGAAAGGAATAAAAACTGTTTTGGTAAAAGAAAAAACCATAATGTTAGATAGTACCAAGGAAGCCCTTTAAATGGTAGTTTTTCCTCTCTAAGAAACCAGAGACAGTCTAACAGATCTCAAAATTTTGATTCTGAAGGATTGAGAAATTATGGTAGGAATAATTACATTAAAGATTACCAATCTGATAATAATTGTTCTAGGAGTCAACAAGATTCATTTACCGGATATTTCTATCCTGGAAGAGATGTTAAGCATAACAATGCTAACTGCAGTTCTAGGCAGAACAAATGGAATAATAAGGGGAATAGCAATGGTGATAATAACTCCCCAAAGGTTACTACACATAACCAGATTAACTTTACAGAACAAAATCCCAAAGTCATTGGTAGTAAATAAAGTAACAGTAACTATTGATGTCTTAACTACTACTGCTGTTATGTTTTTGGATTACGAGAGAGTATCTCGTTGTTGTGAGTGTAACTTTATTTCAGCCTACTACTGGTGTGATGACCGTCATTTTCGGTCAGGTTGACCCAAGCCTCCTGGGTTGTATACTGTGTGATGAATGAAGAGTTGATGACATCATATAGAAACCAGATGTTTTCATAACCACGGTTTTGGTAATTGTGTAGTTAACCTATCCGTTTTTCATTATAATCTTACAGTTGATTAAAATGGAGATTTTCATTTGTATTTTTCAACAGTAGCAGCTATGCGATAAAGGTCAGCGTGCCTGTTTTTCCTTAGCTGTGACAGAAATGTTTGTTACCTTACGACCGTGTGCTCAGTCAAGCGTAACCCAGCCAACATGTTGACCCAGTATTATTTGATGTCATCCCGTGCGGTTTATGGGGTACTATCAACCGGAGTTGTGCCCTATATTTGGTTTTTTTTTCTTTAGGAGTTGGGTCAAGATAGCTACAGGATTTTTTTTAAGGATAATGTATTATTGTATAGTATAATATGATTGCATTGTATAATGTTACATTGGATATTGTGTATGTCCATATTTATGCATTATTTGTACTCTATCTTGTTATTTACATAATTGTATTGTGGATAAACAGTGTACGTATTATCATTGTAATGAATTGTAACATTTCATTTTGTAGCGACTTGTCTTTGATTGTTATTTTTTGTTGTTGATGAAATTATGGATTTTTTGTATTTACATACACTAGTCTGAAGACTATTCCATTTTCTCATATTGTATTTGACCATATGTGCTTTGTTGTCAAGTTTGGAGCTATAATAGCTGTTACATCAAAACATTGATATGATTTTGCAGGACTAATTGTTAGAATAGTTTTTTACATAATGAGATTGCCAGCCCTAAGCACAAACTCATTAGTTATGAATATGCGTTAGTCGCTTTCAGAGAGTTTTTTGGTTACTAAATTTGTTTTCCTTTTCGTATCTGACTCCATGTTTAGTTAATATATTACCTTATACAAAGGTTAAATGAAGAAAGTGTTGGGTTGTGGAATGTTATTTTGGAACTAAACTATATATGTTATGTTTATATTTGCAAGTTGGTATGATGTTAATAGTGTGGTTTTTGTAGGTGCTCATTTGTGTCTACTTAGAGATGGGAAATTTTTTTATGTCTCACATTTTGTTAAAGCTCATTTCACTTTTGATTTATTAATTACAGGTTGAAACTTGTAAAACTTTAAAATACTATTTTTATTTAACTTAACGTTAAGAAACTTTTTTGTATTGTAATTTTGGAAAATGTATTTGTTTTTCTTTGTGAAAGTATTGTATTTTTTATGTGCCCAGTGCTTAACTAGGAGTAATAATATATATTGATATTTCCACATTTAAAAAAAAAAAAAGAGAAAAAGATAATAATTTTTTTTTTCTTTTGAGATTGTGATATTTGTGTTTTTACATATCACACTTTTTTGTGTGTGATGCCTGTGATATTTCATTTTAGTTATGAATAAGTGTTGTAACTTGGCTAAATCATTTATTATGCGTTATTTATTATAGCTTGCTTTTGTGTTATGGTATATTTACATATATACTTTGTCTCGTTATTGTATGATTTTCGGTCATGATTGTATTTTTTATACAATACATTGTTTGTCTAAATAGTTATTAGAATGTAGTATTGCCTCTTTTCTATACATTCATTTCTTGTATTCCTTTCTTCTTTTACGGATTGTTCTTTGTTTCATTCCATATTTTCTCTTGGATTTATTCAGTAACGGTTTATACTTTGGTGATGATTCTATGCTTCATCTAGGTGTCACTTAATTCTATTTGCATATCGTTTACTTCTTATACTTCTTATACTTCCTTCCTTAGGATTGTTATGTTGATTATATGGTTTGGTATGAGGTAGCTATTTATGTCGGTTGTATCTAGTTTGATGTAAGGAATTGATTTACTTGATTGTTATCATATGGTATTATTGATTTCTTCCTATATTGATTTCATTGCTGATTTTCAGGGTTGATCATGCTTCTTTTGCTTGATCTTGTCTGTTACTTTCTAGTTATTGTATACTATTTGGTCTACAGTGATCATAGTTAACTTTGTTGAAACTGTTTATTTAGTGTACTTAGCAGATTATTGTGTATAATTTGTTTTATTGTATACTTGCTTATATTTTTTGGTCGATGTATTATTATAACCTTAACATAAGCTAATTTTTGTATGAGTATATTAGAGCTTAGCTGACCACTCATTTTTCTTTGATGTAGTTCTTGTCAAAAAAATGATAAATCATTTTTTTCTCCGGGGGTGGTGGTAGTATGTTAAGGTCAAAAAGGGAAGATGATCTTTGTGTACGGGTTGGACAGAGTAAATTAAGGGTTACATCACTTGTAGACTTGATTAACGGTGAATTGGGTTAACAAATATATGAAAGAAGTCATAGTGTACAGATAGCATCGTGAGTGCTGTTCTGTATTGTAGAACTGTAAATAGTTCGCACGGCTAGTCCGTGGAAGGGACTGAGCTGTGTGAACAGCGAAGTCTCGTGACTGTTTAGGCGGGAGTTTTTGTGACCGCTAGCAGTCGGGTTCTGGCGTTGACGGAGTGAAGTCAACCCTGGTGTTTTTTCTAAGTGTGTGGTCCCGACCAGTGTTCGGTGAAGATGTATAGTGTTTTTCACAATGTGTGTCTCGGTGGAGACTTTTGAACAGGCTTGTATTTGAATATTCTTCCTGTATTTGAATATTCTTCCTGTATTGAATATTCTTCCATGTGTTAGATTATTTGAAGATGGTACGTACTATAATATTTATGACTGCAGTGATAGTTTATGAGAGATTTTGTTATTGGGCACGTTCTATGAGAAGTGCACCACTAGTCTACAATTAGGCGCTATGAAGAGTCTGAGAGGTAGAGAGATTACTTTGTAGGCCATAGACAGTTTTGTGAAGGAGATTAGGCTATATATATTGTGCAGGTTTTATTACTGCAGACTGCTGGGTACGCAGTCCTTTGAGGAATATTGTGGATGTGCATCTTCTATAGGAAGTGCACCACTATTTATTATTAGGCCTTAAGAAGGGATAGCGATGACGATGATTATTCAACTGCCGGGGAGCAGCCTTTGTTGAGAAGGGGAGACGTAGTCTTTTGAGGAAAATCGTTGATGTGCATCTTCTATAAGAAGTGCACCGCTAATAGACCAGAGGCCGTATTTGAGGCCGTATGGACAACTGCGGGGAACGCAGTACTTTAAGGAACCCGGTGGAGGGGTCTTTCTACGTGGTGGGCGCCACAAGGCGCTGTGATTTATGCTTGTACTTTATGCTGTATGTCGTCTATGTCAGTGTGATCGTATTGTAACGTAAATAAACTGTGCTTGAAACGTTACCCAGCGTTCAACGATCCATGAATCCTATGTGTGTCATTGTGATGGATGAATGTACCAGTACACACTTACTTTGAACAGTCAAGGCATAGTAACAGTAGTGACATATTCATTATAAATAGCCCTGTGTGGGCGTGGCCTATATAAGGAGAACCCATTAACGCCTTTATCACTGAATCATACAATGGCGTTATAAACATATACCATGTTAGCAACCATGAGTCAGGATGTTATAATATACTAAAATTAATCCTACATCTCTACGTATCAAAAGTGGCCGTACTAATTTCCGACCTTTATATCGTGATAACCAAACCTTCCTCTGTTATACCGAAGACGGTAACAGAGAAAGAAATCAAACAATTTATAACCATGAATTTAAATAAGGTCATATCGAGATCTATCACCATTATTATCTCTATTGGAACCATTGTTCAGATTTGAACCCCAGTTAGCATAGTTGCGATTGTTATTTTCTCTTTGATCAAAATATCTTTGTGCTGGATTTTGTCGTCTCCAAGAGAAATTATTGTAAGGTTGATAACCTCTATTGTAGTAACCTCTTCCAAAATTCCTATAATTATTAGGACCAAAATTTTGAGAACCTCTAGATTGTCTCCAATTTATTGAAGAAGGAGAATCACTATGTGGCAAACCCCATTGGTTCTGTCTAAAATTTCGATTTTCTCTCTTAGCAAAATTGATTTTATTTTTGCCTGTAGCAATGTGCTTAACAGATGCATCATACTGGCTGAGCTGAGTACGATGCTTAACCGGAATGGTAGAATCTTTATCGTTCCGCACATAATGAGAATCATTCTGGGAACTAGCACTAATAATTTTGTTCTCCGTTACTAATTTATCAAAAATGTGAAAAGTCGATGCACGGTTTGTCTGAGGAATCTTGTCATGACATTTATCAAAGTCCTCACCGTGATCCAAAAGACTGAAACTTGAATTACTTTTGTTGGCCTGACGCCAAGAATCACTCCTATTAGAGGCAGTATTGTTATAATGTGGGAAATTATATTTGCCTCGAAAAGATTTGTTTACATATTGTTTAGTGTTACTGTTAGCATTGAGTGCATGTGGCTGGCTCTTTGCATTTGTAACATATGGATCATCAGCTTTATGTCTAACTTTATCCACCTTGGCAGTAGACAACATCTTGATGTACAAAACAATATCTAATAGTGCATCAGTTCTGTTACGAATTTTTGTAATTTCAACTTCTGCAACAGCTTTCTCTCTAGCAACAGCTTTATGAATTCTCTCGTTGACTTTAATCTGAAGCCTGTTGTAATCTACTCTCAAGTCGTTTACCTGAGAAGTTAGAGTCTTCTCTTTAGCAATCCTATCTCTAAGATCCATTCTCAATTTTTCCTTCTGAGATGCAGTTTCTAAAACCTTAGCCTTCTCCTGAACATGTTCAAGTCTGAGTGCTTCCATAGCACTATTATCTATAGCTATAAGCTCATCAATCTTTTCAGGAAAAACCATATCTTTCTCATTCTTTTCTTTATTTGCTCTCAACTATGTTAACTCCAGTTGTAGTGCCTGAATCTCACTATCCTTGCTATTCTTAAACTCATTTATCTCCTCCAGAGATACAATATTCTTCTTTATAGCAGTATTTAAAAAAAAATCCACATCATTCCTTAACTCCAGAATTATTTCTTCATAAGACTTCTTGTCTTGCCTGGCCTGGGCTTTTAATTTGCAACACATATCTTGCGCACTAGCAAGTTCCAAGTTTGATTTATGTAAGTCATCCTCATGTCTCTTAGCTTCAATCTTTAATTTTTGTTCCTCAATTTCTATTTTCTGTTTTTCCATTTCAAACTCCAAATCTACATAATCTGACTTCCACTTCTCATAGTTCATTTTGACTTGTTCTAGCTCTCTAATAAGAGCCTGTTCCTTACATAGATATTTATCTTTAATTGAGCTCATCTCATCTTACAGCTCCTTTTCCTCCTTTTCCAGTTCAGATTGTCTTAACATATTCTCATGAGGAAGAGCTAATGTTTCTATTATCTTCCACAGTAGTTTTAAATCAAGCGTGGAAGAGTTCACCTTATCCATCTGGTTATCCAGCAACTGTTTTAATGACATCACTTCATCTTCTAACTCTTTCTTCTGACTAAGAGAAGAGTCATAGAATTTCTTATTATCTTCTATTAACCCCGTCACTTTAATTTTGTATACAGCATTTTCAAAATTCATTTCTGACAACTTCTTCTCATAGTGCATTTTCATCTGCTGTAACTCATCAGTAAGAGCTTTCTTTTCCCCCTGAAGCTCATGTATCATTTTTTTCAAAGCATCCAACTCATTACCACTGTCATCAGTAGTTGGTTTTCCATCATTATAGAAAAGTGTGGATAGCAATTTAGTAATCATAAATACTCTATCCTTGGGATTCATTCATTTCATTTCATTCATAACCCTCCACTCCCAAAGGAGCATAGGCCTTCAACAAACACATGCCAAGTCCTCCTGTCACGTGCCATCATCTCAAGTTCTTTCCACGTTCTCCTCATCATCTTCACCTCTGCTTCCAGCTCTCTTCTCCATGTGCTTCTTGGTCTACCTCTGCCTCTCTTGCCCTGGGGGTTCCAGAACAAGGACTGCCTTGTAATGCTATCAACCGGTTTCCTCAGTGTGTGTCCTATCCATCGCCATCGTCTTCTTTTCATCTCTTGTTCCACTGGCACTTGTCTAGTTCTTGTCATCAGTTCCACGTTGGTAACCTTGTCATACCATTTTAATCCCTCTATTCCACGCAAGCACCCATCCACGAAAGTCCGCAGCTCTTTGGCTGCTGTCCCTGTTGCTCTCCATGTCTCAGAGCCATACAATAGGACTGACTTCACATTTGAGCTGAAGATTCCCACTTTCGTGCCGGATCCGACCTCTCTTGATCTCCATATATTTCCCAATGCAATGAAAGCTCCTCTTGCCTTTTGTATTCTTATTTCTATTATTGTATCCTTGGGATAGTCATATCTATAATTATACTGAGCATATTCTTTAAGATCATCGCTCGCCTGAAGTAGGAAATGCTCTGTGGCATAATCCTCACAGTCTTCACCAAATAAACGTAATTTTCTTCCTTCCTGAAGAAAATGATGCACAATACCCATCATGTCTGACATTATGTCTAATAATTTGTTATCAGTATTTCTGAAATAATAACAACCTTTATCCCAACATCAGTGGGAGACAAGTCTTTGTCAAAGACCTTGTATAATTACCTTCTATATCTAAAGTGCATCCTAATATTAATAGTGCATGACCAAGTATATATATATGGACTGTGTATGACAACAATGCATAACATTAATCAAAACAATGAACAAGCATACATAACAACCGAAAACGTTCGCAGAAGTCAAATAAACAATACAGAAAAACTAAAGAAAAGTGTTACAAAGCATGTAATGATAACTGCGAAGAGATCCAACAAAACCAGTGATAACACAGTTATAAACAAAAAGGTGTATAAAAATAAACGACAGGAAAGTCTTCTTCTTCTTCTTTGGTCCTTAGCCGCCGATCGTCAAAGCAGTCAGTGGCAATCACGCCTAGTGGCGTCTTGTAGGGCAACAAAAAATTGATTCCACTTTGCTCGGTCGGTGGCCATCCTTCGTACAGTGCCCCAACTCTGGTTCATTCCCTGCATCTCGGACTCCACAGTCCTCCGCCAGGTTGTTTTTGGTCGACCTCTCTTTCGTTTTCCTTCAGGGTCCAAAGCATAGCTGTTCTTGTGATGGCATCGGGGTCTCTTCTGAGGACATGACCAACCCAGCTTCAGCGTCTGCCAGCTATGATGGTGTGCATGTCCTCTTGCCTTCTACGAGTAGGCAGATCTTGGTTAGTGATGGTATTCGGCCAAACGATTCGGTGAATTTTTCTTAGGCATGTTGTGTGAAAAGAGGACAATTTTGACATTTCCTTCTCTGTAACTCTCCAGCATTCCGCACCATAGAGAAGCACAGAAAGCACACAGCTCTGATATAATCTTAATTTTGTGCTTGTGCTGTATTGGGAGGACTTCCAGATGTTGTTTAGGCTAAAGAAGGCTGTTCTTGCCTTATTCATTCTGATGTTGATGTCTTTGCCTGCCCCGCCGTTTGGCGTTACTATGCTTCCTAGGTATGTGAAGGTATCAACAGGAAAGTGAGGTAGACAAATACAAACAAATCAGAACAAAACTAAAGAACAAAGAAAATATAACAAAAACGACGAAAGAACACCTCGGCACAACTAAACAAAATTATCGCGAAAGCAACAAAAGTCGCTACAAATTTCCACAGTGGGAAATTCGCGATAAGGTCCCTAAAGAACGCTGTCGTAGGCCCTCTGTAACGTGGGATACCCTACAACAGACACCGCCCAAACGAAACCCGCTGAAATATAAATACTTAAATCACATATAACACAAAGGAACATGTGACATATAAATACATAGCATATAAATAGGGTGTATTGCGAAGAAGGCTCAGCTACATCACAATACAAAGGCACAGTTTCCGAAAACAAACAGCCACTTATCTTAAAGACTTCAGTCTTGGCCTTCAGAACAGCAACAACAAAGTTCCACTCTAGACAGTCCAATCACGAGAAGATCCACCGTTGAAGGATATCGGAATTTGCAACAATGGCACCGAGACTGGTTTCCAAAATGACAGCAATGATGAAATTCTAAGCAAACACAGTTCAGATCAGAAGATCCAACGACGATATATATATAAAGCGATGTCTGCTTGACATTGAACGTGAAGCAATAGCTGGAACTGGTATCAGTGGTTGACCTCTTAATATTTCTCACTGGAATCTGTTCTCCCAAAATGTTGACAACTATAACAGCAGGGCGTAATGGCCACTAAAAGGGTTGCAGAGCTGTTTGTCTATATGTTCAAGCTACCATAAGTGTTGTCTATAGTTTGCTGTGACATTCCCGCCCAGACAGGGCTACTGTAAAACGATGTGCTACTTTGTTACGTCTGGAATGTTGACAATGCGAATGTGGGTATCACGACCCGTTAGTTCGGTCCACAACATGTTGATGGAGATGATTTGGTGACAGAACCAAACTATGCTGGCCACCATAAATGTTGCACAATAAATGATGTAGCAGTATAAATGTATATCTTATTGCTGTAGTGAGCGGGTTGCTACCATCTGTGTAATGTGTTGGTACATAGAACAATACGTAGTGACGATCAACATGGAGAAGTCAATAAGGTGGTAAACGACTGTTGACGTTTTCCAACAATTTATTACAGGACGTACGACGACATCAAATGCACAGTCAATTGGACAAGGTTCATGGACATCACAGACATGATAATGGTTGAATACATCCGACATCAATAAATCACGAGCAGCTTATACCTCAGAATGCTCATGGTCTGTCAATCTATGTTCTACTGATACTGTGGCTCAGGTACAACCGACTAAGCGCGTCAGGTACCTCTAGCAAACATGCCGCACACAAATGGCGGACTCTCAAGTACTTAACAATACTCTATGACTCCTCTGACCTAACACGTCAGGTACTTCTTCTGATGAAAATGTAGGCCGCAAAAGAGCGGGCTGCTATCATATGGTAACCTCTGGGTTATCTCCGACCAGCAAGGCATCAGTCCATGCCTATATCATACCGCCGTACTGTGATCTCTGGGCTTCTTTTAATCAAATAAGACATATCAGTCTTGAACAGTATATGCTGTACAACTAGCGGATTTCATAAATAATATTATCCATAAACTCTTCTCCGCACAGGGAGAAAATCACATCAAAATGTCAATCCACCATATATACTGGCAACAAAATAATCTGCAGTTCTAGGCATAACAATAAAGATTCAAATGGGTATCTTTACCTTGACAGCATCCTAGAATAATCACAAAACAACACTCGCCATCCTTGGCGCTCAGAATAGACATGGGGAAAAATCGCAGACATCTTTGTCACACAGAGGATTTCATTTCCCCATAAATATCGCCAGGGAAAATCTCCAACCTCTTGTCCGCTCAGAAGACCCAGGTAGACTGCCCGATAAAAAGTCTAAAATCCCCGCGCCAAAACTTAGCGCATGCCCAGTGAGCACTTCCCTGAGTAGCTCTAATAAACGATCTAGAGCATTCCCCGAAAAGATAGCCAAAGCGCTCTGTAGAGCCCTTTTCGTAGGCCTTTACAGTCATTTCCGATGCTGCACTGAAGCCATCCTAATGTTTTAAAGGATTTTTAATGCTCCGTCAGTTCGGCTAATTGATATGAATTAGTGGAGCGCCGTCATACGTGACACGGCGATCAAGAGAGAGATGAATCAAGTATTGTAATTAACTTCATGTTGTCTTCTCAGACAGAATGTATGCAGTGATCTATAATGTTGGAAGGTACCAGAATCAATATGTACCAGGGAAATGTTACAGGACAGGGTGGAAGTAGATATACGAAGATTTGTTGTACGGATGACCTTAGAAGTTTTGTTCGGCGACGCAAGGTCAAACCGTTAGATCATTGAATGAACTTGGATACTACAAGTAATGTAATTTATAAATATGAGCCATATGTTTTGAACTGTGAAACCATTGATGCAAGTACTGTTTTCCTGTCTTTGCTCGTCCACGTATTTCGTCCAAATAAAATGTGGTTGTAAGTCGACATAACGAGTTCGTCCATACCAGTATTGGCACTTGTTGGTGTGCCCGATTGTTCTTAAAGTTCCAGAAGTTCACATTCCAGTGGAAAGACATTCGCGTTTTAATTTCAAGCTAGTAGAATCGCCCGTGTTAGATCGTTGACATTTCGACACCAGCGACATCCTCTGGTCAGCGGTGTCCACCCAAGAAAAACGACTCTAACAGAAATGGTGGAACCAGTGTGTTTTGGAAACTACGATTTTCAAGCAGGGAACGTTCTAACAATCAAATAATTCGATTGAAGAGAAATACCTCCATTTTTGAAAAGAAACGTAAGCGTACTCTTCCAATCAAGACGACGGTTGTCTCAAGGTCAAGGACGACGTTGGACATCATCTTTAAGTTGCAACATCGGACACTGTCATAGTGTTACACCAATTGTTTTTACAAGGCTCATGCATACTGTCCCGGATGCGAGGGATATCCTTTTTTATCGGTTGAGATAAGTAAAAACGTCGTGTTGTTATTACACCGTTTTACGTTCAGCTTTGCTTTTCTGCATCGTATCTCGTAATATGTCCACTGCTTCTCTATTTATGTTTCATGTTCAATGATCAATGTTTTTAGCGGGAGGTAGGGTTTGGAGAATCACGAAGGATACATCCCAGTTTCACACCAGGGCCTTCGTGACTGTTCTTTAGGAATTATTTTGCAGACTTCCCTCAGTGGAAAGTTCCTACGCGTAAGTGTAAAAGGATTCTAGGTCCACTGTGTCTGGTAGTCTGTGACACCTGACTGTTTAGCTGTAGTGTCAAGTTTTAATTGTTGTTTTCGTAGTTATTTTTATTCGTACTTTAGTTTGATGATGTATTTTGTTTGTACATTACGTCCTTCTCGCCTTGCTTTCGTTCAGTTTTTTACACCATTGATGTCTATACACTGTGTTGTCAACTGTCTTGTTTATTATCTTATCGTAGATATCATCGTAATTCTTTACGACATCCTATTTTAGTTTCACATTTTAATTTTGTTGATTTCTGCGATCGTGTTCTTCGTCTTTGATTATCTCGTCTTGTCAGTATTGTTGCTATTGTCTGTCACGTTGTTGCTTTCATAACATTTCATTGCATAAATTACTTTATTAATTATTAATATATTTGACTATTATATGACAATAATTTACCGTTCTAGGACAGGAACGAAGACCACTTGGTATAGTAACACTTTTAAGTAGAATTATTTCAGAATAATATTGAATAATGTCTACCTTAGATTATTTTATTAAGCAGGCTAAGGCGCTTAATATACCTCCTGAAGAGATTAGAACATTTGCTATGGCGGAATACAAAGAGTCTCAAAGGTTGGAATCTCAAAGATTAGAGGCAGAAAAATTAAAATCACAAAATCTTCAGATGGAACTGGAACATAAAAGGTTGGAGGCTGAAGAAAATGAAAAGAAATTTCAGCGTGAAGCTACAGAAAATGAGAAAAAAATGAGATTAGCCGCTGAATTAGAAGAGAAACGATTTCAGCGTGAGGCAGAACAGAAAAGATTGGAGGCTGAAGAAAAATTTAGATTTGATGCTGCAGAAAAACAAAAGGAGATGGAAGTTAAACAAAAGGAAATGGAAGAAAGAAGATTAATAGCTGAACAAAATGCAAAAAGACTTCAGCTTGAGACAGAAGAGAATGAAAAGAAACGTCAGCATGATTTGAAACTTGCGGAATTGGAATTTGATAGAATAAGATTGTCAAATGAATGTAATACACAAAAGACTCAGGAAGGCCAGTCTTCATCTAGACATGAGAATTTTAGAGCGGTTCATCTAAAATTGCCAAAGTTTAACCCACCATCCGACGATGTGATATTCTTTTTGGACAGATTTGAGGCTACATGTAGGTCGTACAACTTGGATAAAACACTATATTGCACCCACTTATCCAGAATACTTACAGGAGAGGCAATGTCCGTTTATCACACTACTAGCGCTGTAGATAAAAATGATTATGATGCTCTCAGGGCCGCCCTTCTAAACAAATTTCAAATGACAGAAGATCAGTATAGGATGAAGTTCAAGTCTATGCTCCCACAATCTAGTAAGAACTTTGATGATTTTCTTTCTCAAATACGTCTTACCTTGGAAAGATGGATCGAACTGTCCAAGGTAGAGAAATCTTATGACGGTATTTTCGACTTATTACTACGCGATAAAGTTTTATCAGCAGTAAGTCCTGCATTTCTTGCGTTTTTACATGAACGTAAGCCTTCTAATATAAAAGAAATGTCAGAACATTGCAAAAATTTCTGCACCGCTCATCCTAACATGGATATCAGCAATGCTCAGATTAAAGATGACTTACCTGTTGCTTTCGCTATGCAACATAACAATTTCCCAAGACATCGTTCGATGAGTAGCGATAGAAATTTTCATAGGGGAAGCAATAATAATTTCAACTTTGGTCATTTTCAAAAGGGGAAACAATACCAACAGTCTGCTCCATTTAATATGTCCTGGGGCCAATCTCACGGATCTCGAGATTTTGGTAACGACAATTCTAAATATAATGAAGGGAATAATAATAAACAACATTGGAGATCTAAATCACATCATCCTGAAAATATACATAGATTTATGAATAAATCATTTAGCCAACATCACAACAGTGATAACTTTCATTGGCGTACTCATCCAAATTTAAATGATAGCAGAAATGGTACTATAGCAATTTTAATGACAATAGTCAAAATCGATCGCGACGTAGAGATAGATCGTCGAGCAGGCCACGACAACATTCCAATGTTGCTTCACTTGAAGCACAAACTAACAAAGATAAGGACAATAATGTTAATCAACATAATGCTATGTCTTGTATCGATCTCGAGCAGGTAAAAACATGTCAAGAATGCTCAAAGCTATTCCAGCCCAAGGCGATCACGACGCTGCGATGCGGGCACATTTTACCAAGTCTACCAGCAGTTTGTACAGCTACTTCTGCATCAGTTCACCATGGAAAGGGGTGTTTAAAATTTAATAGAGGATACGTCAACTCTATTCCTTGCTCTATTTTGTTTGATTCAGGTTGCAGTACCGTAGGAGTGCGGAACTCTCTGATCGACCCTTCCTTTGCCACTGGCAACGTGGTCAAGTGCGTCACATTCGGGGGCACTGTGGAAACCTTTCCTACAGCCATCATTAATTTACATACACCTTTCTTTTCAGGGAAGATCCATGCCTGCCTTCTGCAGAATCCAGTTAGCGATGTGATAATTGGTTGTATACACGGTATAAAAGAGTGTACCCCACACAGATTCTGGTCCCGTCTTCTATGAGAGCTAGGATATTACGACATGCTCACGACTCTCAATGTGCAGGTCACATGGGGTTTTCGCGAACTAAATCTAGAGTTCTATCCGCATTCTGTTGGCCTGGCGTTCATAGAGATGTTAATCTTTATTGTCGTTCTTGCGTGACATGTCAGGAAGTTAAAGTAAGGGGTCCATATCATGATGCTCCTATCCAAGCTGCGGACATACCTATTAGACCATTTGATAAAATGGCGATTGACATCATTGGTCCTATATTGCCATCTGCAAGAGGACATACACATATTCTTACCTGTATCGATATGTGTATGAGTTGGCCTGAGGCCATACCTCTTAAGAACACCTCATCTGCCAGTGTTGCAGAAGCTTTAATGTTGATCTTTTCACGCATTGGTTTTCCGCGTAAGATCCTATCGGATCATGGTGTCCAGTTTGTTTCCGAATCCATGTCACAGGTTATGAAGACATTGGGTATAGATAGATCTCTCAGTTCAATATACCATGCCATGTCCAATGGGTTAATTGAGCGACAGAATAGGACACTTAAGCAGTTGTTGGGTAAGATGACTCAAGATCACCCTCAGAATTGGGACCGAGTCCTGCCCGCTGCTCTGTTTGCGTACCGTGAGGTGAAAAATCAAGCCACTGGGTTTTCTCCCTTCCAGTTAGTTTTTGGCATACAACCACGCGGACCTATGTCTTTAATCCACGATTTATTGGTTGAAGATAATATACCTGAGGAAACTCAATCCTCATATGAGTATGTGATCTCTCTAAGAAAGAGAATAATAGATGCTTGTAGATTAGCTACTGCATCATCCGAAGAGGCTAAAGAAAAAGCTCGTCTATTTGCAAATAGGTATAGACGTCTTCGCCAGCTTATTCCTGGTGACGAGGCTTTTGTTTTACTGCCTTCTCATATCAATCGTCTACTGATCACATGGAGAGGTCCTTTTAGGATCATTTCAAGAATATCCGATGTTGACTACATCGTCGATATTAACGGCAAACACAAAACCTTTCCCATTAACATGCTGAAGGAGTATTATTCACGTCCTGATTATCTACAATCAGTATTTCAAGCGACTGACGATCCTACTCCTCACATTCACAACTATACTAATTTGTCAGTTATACAAGAAGAAGAGTCTTCTTTTCAAGATGTATAATTGCCCATACCAGTTGTACCACTTCATTCCACTGAAAACTGGAATGATGTCACTATTTCTTCTTCTCTTTCGGCTGATCAACGACAGCAAGATTCATCACTACTTCAAACGTATGATAATGTTCTCAATGACATTCCAGGGCATACGTCAGCTATTCAACACGATATTCTTCTAACTGATGAAACACCTATCCGTATTCGTCCATATCCCATACCTTTACACTTTCGTGATAAGGTCGAAAAGGAATTGGATGAGATGCTTCGATTAAACATAATTGAACCATCGTTATCACCATATGCTTCATCTATGGTGATAATTAGAAAGAAAGATAACAATATTCGTCTATGCGTAGACTACAGAAAATTAAATAAAGTCACACAATTTGACGCAGAACCTTTGCCACTTTTAGAAGATTTATTAGTAAAATTATCTCATTCTACTTTCTTCTCTAAGTTTGATCTGTCAAAGGGCTATTAGCAAGTACCATTGACAGAAAGGGCAAAACCACTCACTGCTTTCTCGACACCTCGGGGCCTATTCCAATGGAATTTTATACCTTTCGGGTTGGTGAACGCTCCTGCCACGTTCGTGCGCATGATGCGGCGAATTCTATCTCATCATCCCAATGTCATTGCGTACATAGATGACATTTGTCTTTTCAGTGACTCATGGGAAGAACATATGGAAGGATTAAACTCATTACTGTCCACATTACAATATCATAACTTAACTGCTAAGCCATCAAAGGCATTTGTGGGTTTCCACGATATTTCTTTTGTGGGTCACCGTATTGGTCGCGGTATGTTATATACAGAGGACAGTAATGTCTCTAAAATCCTTAATATCTCTACACCTAAAACAAAGAAACAAGTGCGATCTCTGTTAGGGCTAATACAATATTATGGGAAATTCATACCACATCTTTCGTCCATTACTGCTCCTTTCTCTTCATTACTTAGGAAAGGTGCAGCTAACGTGATTCGGTGGTCTACTTACTTACTTACTTAGTCGTTCCCCTTCTACCGTGAGGTGTAGAGGTCTAACGAACATCAAATCTCGTTGGATATCATAAAGAAATTTTTTTCGGATGCTCCTGTTTTAAGGCTGCCTAATGCGAATTTACCATTTGTCTTACGCAGCGATGCTTCTTATTACGGCGTGGGAAGCGTGTTACTACAAGAATATGATGGCGCCTTGCATCCAGTTCTCTATGTATCACGGAAGTTAACTCCGACTGAACAAAACTACTCAGTCCTAGATAAGGAACTTCTTGGACTTGTTTGGTCAATAACAAAACTCCAGAGATATCAGCTTGGATCACACTTTATTGTGGAATCAGACCAAAAAGCACTTACTGCTCTCAACACGAAAGATGTGAAATCAGCCAAATCGACTAGGTATGCGATCGCACTCCAGCCATATAGTTTTACAATAAGATCCATTCCTGGTACGCAGAATGTTCTCGCTGACATTTTGTCGAGATGTCCGAATGAATCAAGTTAGCAACTACGCACTGCATACAACTGTACTTCTACACAGACAGTTCATCGATCGAAACTTTTGTTACTTTCAGGATAAGGATCATTAACATTCAGTCAAGTTGAAATCTACAATGATTATGTATTAAAAGAACGTGGAACGTTGAAGTATATTACTATATTTGTGAAAATAACATTCACTTACTTATGATATTGAAGAGAGAATAACGTTGGAAAGGGATTATATTTTCTCACCGAAATAACATTGCGAACACTTGGTTGTTTTTCATGGAACGGAACTTGGTATATTTTAACTGTTTCCTAACAGGACAATGGAACTTTCTTAATCTAAGAAATCTAATGACATTGTTATTTTTTAAAAAATAAATACTTCGGTAGATTAGTAACCTTTGATACTTAGTTAATTAGTATAAGAATTAAGTTAGGTCACTATAAATATTTAATTACATTGTCGAAATTTAATATTTATCACTCTTTAAGAGCATTGATTTAACATTAGTACTTTAATTATTACCACAAAGGAACTTTAGAGACACGGTTAAGTGTGTTGATCTATACATGTGTTAAAATTGTATTCTTTCATTTTTTTTCACTTGTCATTTTTAAGACATATCCATCTATTTTCTGTTTATTCATTGGTTTTTACATTTTTTTTTATTTGCGTTTCTATTCGGTTTAATTCAATATTTCTATATTTGATTTTATTTCATTTACCACATTGTAACAAAGGTGGTCAATTGTGGGTGTATGCTTTTGTGCATACCTTTTGTTTATTTGAGTTGACTTAAATTTCATATTTATGTTTTAATGATTCTATGTCAGGTTATATTAATATTATATGATTATCTACACTTGAATCACCTCTAGTCGCGAGTAGTAAAGAAAAAAATTAATATAATTAATTGTTTTGGGGGGATTGGTAAGGAATCTGTAGAGCCCTTTTCGTAGGCCTTTACAGTCATTTACAGATGAGGGTAGTCTCATATTTTTTAATATGTGGTCCAACTTTACGCACCAACTTATGTCGGTGTTAGTGTTAGTAAATGTCATCTGTCACGCACGCATATGCACAATTTGGTGTATGGTAATTCGGGCGCGCTTGTATCCAAACAAGCCAGATGACGTAGAAGCGTGAATGAAGCAAGCCGCATCTCATATCCAGACATGGAGTCTGTTGATTTTTTTATTGTGTACCCATCATTTGGGGCTAGTGTATTTCTGGGACATGACTTCTGAATAGAAGCCGTTGCCGGCTTACTCCCTACGTAAGTCAGAACCAGGCGTTGTTATAATTGAATATATTTTTATGATTTTTAGTGACTGTATCCGGCGTTGGCATCTAGCTAGTTCCTTCTCGTTAAGGGGTTAAAATGGATCAACCCGATGCTGCACTGAAGCCATCCTAATGTTTTAAAGGATTTTTAATGCTCCGTCAGTTCGGCTAATTGATATGAATTAGTGGAGCGCCGTCATATGTGACACGGCGATCAAGACAGAGATGAATCAAGTATTGTAATTAACTTTATGTTGTCTTCTCAGACAGAATGTATGCAGTGATCTATAATGTTGGAAGGTACCAGAATCAATATGTACCAGGGAAATGTTACAGGACAGGGTGGAAGTAGATATACGAAGATTTGTTGTACGGATGACCTTAGAAGTTTTGTTCGGCGACGCAAGGTCAAACCGTTAGATCATTGAATGAACTTGGATACTACAAGTAATGTAATTTATAAATATGAGCCATATGTTTTGAACTGTGAAACCATTGATGCAAGTACTGTTTTCCTGTCTTTGCTCGTCCACCTATTTCGTCCAAATAAAATGTGGTTGCAAGTCGACATAACGAGTTCGTCCATATCAGTATTGGCACTTGTTGGTGTGCCCGATTGTTCTTAAAGTTCCAGAAGTTCACATTCCAGTGGAAAGACATTCGCGTTTTAATTTCAAGCTAGTAGAATCGCCCGTGTTAGATCGTTGACATTTCGACACCAGCGACATCCTCTGGTCAGCGGTGTCCACCCAAGAAAAACGACTCTAACACGCTCCTTATATGGACATCTGAATAGCGACTTGGGTATTGTCAACTATTTAAAACATTTCCCTGAAACAGAGCACAATCAATCCTTATAAGGATAGATGAATAAGACAAGGGGAATAACCACAAAATCTAACTTGACTCTAAAAAGTTAACAGCCAGTTCTTTCTCTTTGACCACAAAAAATATCAAACAGGCTGACGTCTATAATATAAGCGAAAAGAAAACAGATAAAATTCACATTGAAATGTAGCCATAAGTCTGAACTTCAAAAATTTATTTCTCAATGTAGTCTCCGTTATATGTTACAGTTTTTGTCCATCTTCGCACAAGGGCATAGTTACGTGCAGTCTTTGATATCTTGCAATATAATACATTTGTATGCTTGTTATGTTCGCAAATATTTTGTAAACAAAATAGATACTCTTCTTTGCTTAAAGAAAAGTCAATATTGAGTTACTTCCATTTGAAAGGAGTTTCAGATCGAACTCCGCGGATGAATCTAGTTTTACTGCGATTTATTCTTTGTTTGGGTAGAAATAGATTGTTCTTGCTTCAGAATATCTATGGCCTGAATTTATGTGTATTGTTTGTCTAGGTAGGACGAGTCTGTCTTATGTCTGTATATCTTTACATATCTAAGTCGAACTATATGTTCTTTGTCGCTAGAAAGGTCAAAGGGCTGTTCGGCGGATGTGTCGCTAGGGAGTGGTGATTTGGCTTCGCCCTGATGGGCGCTGTTGTGTTTCTGTATCGGCTTGTCGCCGGGAAAAGTGATCTCAATATTTATGGGGAAAGTGATAGTCGTTTACACCTATCGTGTATGCTTTACCCCAGTGTTTATTCTTATTGCCAAGGAATGGCAGAATCATGTTTCTGATAATAAGGTAAAGAAAGCACTTCTTATGAACTCTTGCTAAGCCATCGTTTTTCGATAGCAGACGCATTGTACGTCTGAGAGAATATTTAACCAGATGAAGATGACATTCATTCCTAGCAGCACTATACTGTATGATGAAGTCAATTGTATCAATGATAGAATCTACAAAGCCATAAGGACATTTAATGAATGACCAGCTTTGATACAGCTGCCTAGTTTGTATCAAAAAAGAAAGTGAGTGACAGCTCACGAGAGAAGCCATCTTGTATCCAAATATTTTGTGACTTTCAAGAAGAGAAAAGGGATGCCCCGTACTATCGCTTGATGAGTCGTTGCTTCATGATCTCATAACAGCTGACAATATTGACGATGACACAAAGTCATCCTACGAATATGTCATCGCGTTGAGACAAAAGATTATCGAAGCATGCAAATTAGCAACTTCTTCTTCTGAATTTGCGAAACAGAAGGCAAGGCAATTTGCCAATAAGAAGAGATGCTTACGACAACTTTGTCCTGGGACAAAGCATTTGTATTACTACCTTGTAGGGAAAACAGACTACTTATTTCTTGGAAAGGTCCGTACGATATAATATCGAAAATTTCCGATGTCGACTATATTGTCGATATTGATGGGAAGCATAAAACCTTCCACATCAATATGCTTACTGAATTCCATGAACGTCCGGATTATTTACAACCAATTTTCCAAGCAATGGACGATTCTCCAGTACAACATGGTCATTACTCATCACTGTCCGTGATACAGGATGAGGAAACGAGTTTTTCAGATGTAAATCTCCCTCTTCCAATGATCCCACTTCATTCTAGTGAATCATGGAAGAACGTTACTGTCTCTCCTGATCTGTCTCTGGGAGAACAGCGACAAGTTTCAACTATGTTGCAAACATTTCAGGATGTACTCACTGACATCCCTGGACAAACTCATGTCATTGAACATGACATTGTTCTAATTGACCATACTCCTATTAGGGTTAGACCTTATCCTATCCCTATACATTTTCAAGCACAGGTCGAGAAAGAGTTGGATGAGATGATAGATTTGAAAATAATCGAACCATCCACCTCTGCATATTCTTCGCCGATGGTTATTGTTCGAAAAAAAGACAATAACATACGTCTTTGCGTTGACTATCGCAAATTGAATCAAGTAACGAAGTTCGATGCTGAACCTATGCCTTTACTGGAAGAGCTACTTACTCGACTTTCCACATCTCATTTTTTCACTAAACTTGATTTGTCTAAAGGATATTGGCAAGTACCTTTATCTGAACGCGCCAAACCTCTCACGGCTTTTTCAACACCTAGAGGTTTGTTCCAATGGAATTTTATGCCTTTCGGTCTTATGAACGCACCAGCTACATTTGTACGCATGATGCGCCGAATCCTATCTTATCGGTCAGATGTCATTGCATATCTAGACGACATCTGTCTTTTCAGCGATACTTGGGAAGATCACTATTCAGGGTTAGATGAATTGCTGTCTACTTTGCGCGAGCACAACCTGACAGCGAAACCCTCTAAAGCCTATATTGGTTTTAGCGAAATTTCTTTCCTAGGCCACCGAGTTGGTCATGGTATCCTAAAGACAGAGGACCATAATACTAGTAAGATACTTAATATCTCTATCCCTAAGACTAAAAAACAGGTGAGAAGTCTGTTAGGTCTTATTCAATTTTATGGCAGATTCATTCAGAATCTATCCTCTATCATGGCACCTCTTTCTACACTTCTAAAGAAAGGTTCGCCTAATATGGTCCACTGTTCCCAGGAATGCCAATCCTCTTTGAATAAGATTAAAACATTGTTTTCAACACCACCTATTTTAGTGTTACCTACTAAAGATAAGACATTTGTTCTTCGTAGTGATGCTTCATCCACTGGAATTGGAGCGGCACTAATGCAAGAGTACTCTGGAACTCTGCATCCTGTAATGTATATTTCCAGAAAACTTAATGCGGCAGAAAGGAATTATTCGGTTTTAGACCGTGAGCTATTAGCTATGGTTTGGTCAATTCTCAAACTACAAAGATTCCTTCTAGGCGCACATTTCATAGTAGAAACCGACATAAAAGCTCTTACTGCTATACAGAGTAAGAATTTGAAGAGCTCGAGGTCTACTCGATATGCAATTGCTCTTCAACCTTTTCATTTCTCTGTGCGAGCTATTCGTGGATCAGATAATGTGATGGCAGACATTCTGTCAAGATGCCCACATGATTCCCCATAACTATTAGGTCTTAGACTTCTTGATATGTCTAGTTCTATAATAGTTCCTTTTCTATATCAAGATAGATACACATTTGTAATTTAATAATATAATGATTGTATCACTACTTAGCGGTTCATTGATGTTTATTCACCGCTGTGATTTGATGATTTTTCTTCATAAATCATAAATTTAAGATATCTAATACGAAATTATGGTATGAAATTTTTTAGGCATTGTGTAATTGCCAGAATTGTATTATACTTTGATGACACCTTCCTGGAAAAATTTATTCGTAGAGAAACAATTTCTCTCAGATTATGAGATACATTCTCACCAGTCGCTCCATAAGTCGACTTAGCCTCATATTAGGCGTTATATTTATTCCTGATATTTTCATCTGCGCATTATTCATGCGTTGTGAGCCTATTGTACGTTGCTCCTAGATGTATTTCAAAAAAAAAAAGTTTCATTTTTTTTTCCCGGGAGGTGTGGTAAGAATGTTACGTGCAGTCTTTGATATCTTGCAATATAATACATTTGTATGCTTGTTATGTTCGCAAATATTTTGTAAACAAAATAGATACTCTTCTTTGCTTAAGGAAAAGTCAATATTGAGTTACTTCCCCTTGAAAGGAGTTTCAGATCGAACTCCGCGGATGAATCTAGTTTTACTGCGATTTATTCTTTGTTTGGGTAGAAATAGATTGTTCTTGCTTCAGAATATCTATGGCCTGAATTTATGTGTATTGTTTGTCTAGGTAGGACGAGTCTGTCTTATGTCTGTATATCTTTACATATCTAAGTCGAACTATATGTTCTTTGTCGCTAGAAAGGTCAAAGGGCTGTTCGGCGGATGTGTCGCTAGGGAGTGGTGATTTGGCTTCGCCCTGATGGGCGCTGTTGTGTTTCTGTATCGGCTTGTCGCCGGGAAAAGTGATCTCAATATTTATGGGGAAAGGGATAGTCGTTTAGACCTATCGTGTATGCTTTACCCCAGTGTTTATTCTTATTGCCAAGGAATGGCAGAATCATGTTTCTGATAATAAGGTAAAGAAAGCACTTCTTATGAACTCTTGCTAAGCCATCGTTTTTCGATAAGCAGACGCATTGTACGTCTGAGAGAATATTTAACCAGATGAAGATGACATTCATTCCTAGCAGCACTATATTGTATGATGAAGTCAATTGTATCAATGATAGAATCTACAAAGCCATAAGGACATTTAATGAATGACCAGTTTTGATACAGCTGCCTAGTTTGTATCAAAAAAGAAAGTGAGTGACAGCTCACGAGAGAAGCCATCTTGTATCCAAATATTTTGTGACTTTCAAGAAGAGAAAAGGGATGCCCCGTACTATCGCTTGATGAGTCCAGAGATCACTGCTACTGTATGAGAACCCATTTCTAGTGGTTCAATCTTATTATATGAAAATATGTGCTGAACTTTACTTAAAGGAATCTTCGCTAGACGAGGTTAGGTCTAGGAGTCATCTTGAATATTGTTTATAAACTGACGTGCTCTGTCAGTGAAGTCAGATGATATATATATATATAGGCAATACGGAGTGCTTATCTACTGACACTCCATTGTGCTATTAGTCAACATGAATGCCCATGTATCATTGCAAGACCATTTATCCACTGTACCATGATGTATTATGCCAACCTGTCATTTGTCACTGTATCCGTGCTGTCGAGTGTGTACGTCCAATTAAACTGTAGCAAAGGTACACAGTCGTTGGTGTCGATGACTTCCAGCCATACATGAGTGAAAGAAAAAGACCATTTGTCAACACCACGAACTCTTCTTATCATTCGCATATTATACTCTCACTCTATGTCTACACACCACTGCGTAGGTCGAGTTGTCATTCCATACTCAAACCACGAGCAACACTCTGACGAGTCTTTAACACTGAAGCTTCCAAACATCCTCTTAACACCGTGGTCCTGTACACAAGTGATGTCAGCAGGAAAAATAAATAGATAACAACAACCCAATACATCTATTTAACACACCATATTTAACACGCATGTATCACCGCACGGTAAAAATGTGTTTCCTTTTTCCTAAACCACTGACGTACGGCACGTTTAAGGGTCTCGGTGTCCTCAAAGTGATGTCCGCGAAGATCTTCTTTCAGTGGTCCAAACAGACGGAAGTCAAAAGGTGCAAGATCGGGACTGTAAGGGGGAATGTGGTAATAATGTCCAGCCAAATTCTGCAATCGCATCAATGGTTCGTTTAGCGGTGTGTGGCGTGGCATTATCGTGCAACAATGGTGCAGTTCTCTGATCTTTTAATGGGTAAAGTCGCCGAAGACGACCTCTAAGCTTCTTCAAAGTTTCAATGTAACGGTCTGCATTCACCGTGTTTCCCTTTTCCAAGAAGTCGAGAAGAATCACACCCTTCTCATCCCAAAACACGGAGGCCATAACTTTCCATACAGATGGTGAACTTTTGAACTTCTTTCTTGTCGGCGATGGTGTGTGATGCTTTGTGTCAGCCATTGAGGATTGACCTACTTCAGCTTCGTCACAACGATGTACCCAACGTCGGACAGTGCTAACATCCACTGTTGAATCTCCATAAACATTCTTCAAACGTTCGATGATGCGAATTGGGGTCTCGCCTTCAGCATTAAGGAATTCTATGACATAACGTTGTTTTAATTGAACGTCTTTGGCAGCCATTTTTAAACTGTTACAGTGGTGCCACCTGTTACTGAAACAGGTTGGTAATGCTATACAGTGCAGAAGAGTGTTTGAGGAATCCTGCTAAATTTACAAATTGCACACCGATGCAGTATTTACATACATAAAAAATAGGAGGCATTACTTTTTGACCTTCCCTCGTATGTACCGAAGAATTTAATATCGCGAATCCTTACACAGTTCCACGACAAAAACGGACACCTAGGACGAGACAAGACCTTAGACTTAATAAACAAACGGTACTTCTGGACTACGCTACATTAGAATATTATAGAACATGTCGCCACCTGTAGAACGTGCAAAATACGGAATTTGCGAAACCCCAGAGTCCCAATGCAGGAAATGACACCAACGAACTTCCCCATGGAAACTGTTCGACCTCCAAAAGAAGGAGAAATGTCATATGTAATGCATCCTTTATGATGAACATCTGGTACACTGAAGCCACGTATTTGCTAGGACAACTAGCGCCAAATCACGCCACTTTTCGGCCATACGTCATTGCATCTAAATATACGAAAACAAACGAATTACTCTGGCAAATCTTTTGAAGGGCATCAAAACCTTTGTCTCTCGGGCACGTTCAATCCAGCAAGAATATCACGCCCGAAAAGATTCTGGAAAATCAGATTAAGTGGTTTAATGACCATTACTTATGTTTTGTTTTCATTTAAATGACCATTATTTATGTTTTTTTAAAATTATATTAAATGACTTACGTGTTATTATTTATGCTAACTCCTTAGAAACCGTTTTCCTGTTCTAAAGCATGCAGCATTGTCTGTGGTACTGCCAGAACTATAACATCATCTCAGAGTGTCTCCTAATTGCTGCTGAGTATTACCAATATCTATTCTTAATAATTTTAAGGCCTGTCCCATCAAAATATGTCTACATTCTCATGGTGACATCGTAGATAATCTTGTTGAGTGTTTTACTGTGGTCTATGAAACACAAGTACATGCACAGTTGTGTCGCACAAAATACGTATTTGAACTGCACACACTTTCATTTACAAAGAAAAACAAGAACTGGAAATTAGAATGCTGATTAGGCCTGTCAAAGTTGTTGACTGCCCTAAATTCTAAACAGATATCAAGGCCGTGCTGTCTGTTTGTCTGTCACTGATGCGGCATTGATGCGTACTGGTATGTCATTGATGTATCATTGACATTTTACTGATGTGTCATTAGTGAGTTACTGATGTGCTATTGGTGTGTCATTGATATGTCACTTGTGTGTCATTGCAGTGGCATTGATGTGCAATTGGTGTGTCATTTATATAATTGAAGTGTCATTAGTGTCACAGGATTTACTTCCCTTGCTCTTCAGTGATAGTCCAACAATGGCCAAAACCTGTAGTATCTAATGAGGGTCTTCTAAGGTATCGACATGCATGGAGGCATATCTGTAGTCATCCTTATATGACTACCATCTATGCACAATGCTATAGTATATAATTATGGATGTGAACCTCTGTATGTGAGGCTAATTACACCCTCATTGACTCTTGAAATCATCCACTCCCTTCCAGGGATTCCCCCTGTTATGAAACATGTTGAGAACCCAGCAATGCACACGAAGCTTGGAGGAGTCACTGAGCCCCTGATGTAACTCTTGCTTTTACCGGGTTACCTGCATGCAGGAGGATCTCACTATGGACCCTATGGTAGGCATGGAGAGCTGAGGAGTGGCTCGGAGCAGGATATGATGATTCCTTGGGAAAGCCCAGAACCAGATCACAGTATTTCAGTTCTGCATATTTGGAGAGCCCCTTGGAAGGTGGGAAATGCACAGAATGCCACGCACCCATCCTCCTAGCTTGGGACCAGATGTGATGATCCTTTTAAATGCAAGTCAAATTAGAGAAACTGGAGCTCATTAATTCAGCTCAGTACGTTTCGGAATGGCAGAAAAGCCAAAGGAAAAGGCTAGATCTACAGGTAGATAAAGGTATATTCGAGTTGTAGATAGAAGGATGATGATGCTTCTATCTCGAGGGAATAATCATAAGATAATTCAGAAATCAAGAACAATGCTGAATTGGACTGAGCAATTGTTAACTTTGTATCAGCCCGCCGCCTTTTATGAAGAATTATTACGTACTTTAGCTCGTTCAAACTCCCAACTGATTTAACTCAGTAAAATATTACTTAAGTAGCTCCGTTACAAGTATTAAAATGACTGAGACATACGGATGGAGTTCACCCAAAATGACTAAATCAGCTATACATTTCTATATTTACATATAACAAAATTTAATAGTCAATTATCGTTAACAATTGTAAAATAAATAAGGGTTGGGTGAATTAAGATAACGCCTTTAAAAATTTCTTCACAGGTGATGGTCTGAAATGAAAAATGTTTTCTGGTTTAAAAATGGAGTGCTCACTTGGCAGCTTAGAATACGTACTTAGCTGCCAGTAAAATGTCGGTTGGTTTGTGCTCCAGCCGATGCTTGTTCTTAGCAGTTTACGGTCTCGTTCACTCTCGTCTCTGGTCAAGTTTAGTGGCTGCAACACGTCCCTCGTAGTATCGTGGGGTAATTGCAAAGACGATCCAGCGTCTGTTAAGATCATTCTGCAGCTGTAAGTGTCTTGTTCTATCTGCAGGCCATTTATACCACTCGTTTCACAGATAGCACCACCAATTGGTACCACCGACTAGTATCATGAAATAAGAGAGAAGCAAATACCTTCATGAGTATTGGGTTTCCTGTCAAAAAATCAGGTGTCTCTCTTTCTCCCCCAACTTTCATTCAACACTCCCATCTGCCTCAGAACTTAACCCTGTTTGTACATTAATATTAATCCCAGTGAGTGGAACACATTCATTGCATTTATATTGAACATGTTTACATTTGCACTTGTCAAAATGTTAATATAATAAGTATGTATATCATTTCTATCATCATCCACTCCCTGCTCCATATGGAACTTGGGACTACCTCTGCTTTTGGTTCTCTATGAGAAACCCGCATAAAGCAGTCACCAGCTCTTGCAGTAATAGTTCATGAAATCCTCATTCTATATGCTGAAGTTGCCAGCTTCGTATGACTTGAACATCCACTAGCAGTTTTCACATATTAATTATACAAAATATAAAATTATAAAATGTACAATTTAGTCCAAAATATCTTTTGGCAATACAGACTTCTGGCTCAGAGAAATAGTTAAGGCAACTTGTTTTAGATGCCTCTTACACATGGTCTGGGGTATCACTTTGCAAATAGAATCCCACTATGACTTAGTGTTCTGGGTCCTAGGATTTCGGGCTTCCGTATTATTGAAATTGGACTTTTATCGAGATACAAGTCACAAGATGCTCAAACACGTTATCTGGTCTTTTAAAGTGGAATCCTGATCCTATTCCTTACTCTGGCTTGTCTGGCTGTCTTCTTGACGAGTTGAATTTCACAGTGCGGTAAACTCTCAAGGCGCTAAATTATAAGGCAACATTCAGCCGCATCCAGATTGCTACTATATGACAAGGCTCCAAACAGAAATGTTGTATTTTTACATTTCAAAATGCCTAGGCTATAGCATGCACCAGGAATTTTTCTAAGTCCACAATACGCTGAGGTTTGTGGTGGACTAGTGAACGGGCTGCGACTCAGGGGCAACAAGCGGTGTATACTATAAGGGGTGTCAGTATCAAAAGTCCAGTGGGGAACGCGCAGTGGCGACTCGTTGACTTCGCGCTGGTGTCTCAGTGTGTGCGACGGAACGAACGGAATAATTTGTCTTCTCTTTGTTACTTTCACAATTGCCTCCACGGCTGGCGGAGTTGTGGAATTTAAAGTTGCTACCATAAGTGAAATGGGTTCATTTTTGATGCAAGACAACAGGAAGCTGAGACGCTTGGGAGTCATGACCCAAGTGGGCCCGCCCCCCTTAGAGTGTAAAGGAGTATATAGGGCCGAAACACTTGTCGGACGGGGGGAACTTCTTCTGATGATCAGATTGCTTCCTGTTGTATCGCTCTGTAAAGAGTTTCCTATCATAGTTACATGGTCAAACCAGTGACAATCGGGAAAAGACCGATTGACTTCTGGAAAGACAGATGACACTGGGAAAGACTAGAAACCGGCTGACCGGGTTAGCACCCCGTAAGCTGTATTCAATTGCTATATAACCCAAAAACGATAGATGCCCCCAGGATTCACCGAAAGGGGGGGGGAGAATGATGAATCCACAGGCGCCTCATTGGAATCGACCAGACCCGTTACACGGACTTCGAGCTCTGAACAACGGCTGGAGTTTCCATGTGCCTGTGGTAGGGAATTCTCTACTCAGAGAGGAATGAAAATCCACAGAACGAAAAAGGGGTGTGGGAGGTCATCAGGGGGAGATCAACAGCGCTCTGTCTCGACGGATAAGACGTTAGAAGAACGCAGCCAGGAGTCAATCCACAGTGCTGAGTACATTCAAGTTGATCTGCCTGATGATGATCTCACACACTTCTTGGACGGGAAGAGAGATGCAATCAAGTTTCCACCCGCCAGTGCAAAAGGGCTTTGGGAACAGCTGGACGAAGCCTTGGCAAAAGAGTTGGATAACAACCTGAAGCAGATAACTTTGGAAAAGAAGCTGGAAATCTTCGGCGACATAATATATCTGCACTGTCGCAAAGTGTTCGGGTGAGGGAGGCAAGGGAAAGTAACCCACCACGAAAAAGCAGAAGACAAATTAAAATAGAAGAAATCAGAAAACAGAAGAAGCATGCCCGAAAACTGTTCAAAAACGCAGTTGCCGCAGAGAAGGAAGGGTTACGACAGGTTTGGGAGCACCTGAAAGGCCAACATAATGCCCTTTGTAGAGCAGAAAGGTTGTGCAGGAAGAAAAGGAAGACTCGAATGGATAGGGAAAGATTCTTCAGGGAGCCCTTCAAGTTTGCCAAAGAACTGTTTGAGCAGCCACGGTCGGGTACGCTAAACATCAGGAAAGAAGACCTGGAAGAACACCTTGGAATGACATATTCAGATGGTCGCAAAGATGAGCCGCTCAGCAGCATGGCAGGCCTTAAATGGCCGAGTAAGCCAGGAGCTGAATTTAACACCAAGCCCCCAACGGTGCAAGAGGTAGAAAGCATTGTCCAGAAAGCTCGATGCAAGTCAGCTCCAGGTCCTAATGGTGTTCCATATGTGGTGTATAAGAGATGCCCTGAGGTGCTCAAACGACTGCTTCGTTTACTGAAGAGTGCGTGGAAAACCCAGCTTGTAAGCAAGGAATGGAGAAAGGCGAACGGAGTCTACATCCCGAAGGAGCAAAATTCCACAGACATCAGTCAGTTCAGGCCAATCTCACTACTCAATGTGGAAGGGAAGATATTCTTCTCAGTGATGGCGGAAAGACTCACTACATACCTCCTGGCAAATGGGTACATTGACACTACCATTCAGAAAGGAGGTATCCCAGGTACACCAGGATGTCTAGAGCATGCCACAATGATATGGGAAGCAATCCAAAAGGCAAAGTCTGACAGAACAAACCTCCATGTAATCTGGTTGGATTTAGCGAATGCTTATGGATCCGTTCCACACCAGATGTTGTGGCAGGCCCTAGAAATGTATCATGTTCCACAAGAGATTGCAGCAATGCTGAAGCTGTATTTTGCAGGGTTTGCTGTCAGATTTTCAACCAGAGAGTACACAACGAAGTGGATTGGCCTTGAAGTTGGAATTGCGATGGGATGTACCATCTCTCCGATACTATTCGTGATGGCTATGCAGGTAATCCTCATTGCGGCTGAAGGAATGGCTATAGGTCCAAAGCTCGGTGGAATGTGTCTCATGCCACCGCTCAAAGCATTCATGGATGACACAACAATTCTGACATCAGATGAACATCAGGCCCGAAGGATGTTAGCACGCCTGGATGAACTAGTCAGCTGGTGCAGAATGAGCTTCAAACCCAAGAAGTCGAGAAGCCTATCAGTCAGGAAAGGGAAGATAGCAGAGGTCATATTCACGGTTTCCAACCAAAGAATCCCTACTGTCATTGAGGAACCTGTTAAAAGTCTTGGCAGGGTGTACGATGCCTCATTAAAAGACTCAAAGGCAGTGCAACAGACAATAGAAATGGCAGACAGAGGGCTACAGATCATAGACCAAAGCAGACTCCTGGGGAAGTTCAAACTGTGGTGCCTCCAGTTCATGTTGATACCAAAGTTGCTGTGGCCACTGCTTATATATGAAATAAGCACAAGTACAGTGGAAGCCATAGAGCAGAAGGTCAACAAGTTCATGAGAAAATGGCTAGGAGTACCACCAGGTCTGTCAGATGTAGCACTGTACTGCAAAAAGTCAAAACTTCTGTTTCCTTTCAAGTCAGTTGTTGAAGAGTACAAAGTTGGAAAGGCAAGGCTTGCAATGATGCTACGCGAGTCAGCTGATGACGTGGTTAAGTCCATTCAGCCCACACTGAAAACGGGAAGGAAGTGGAAAGTGGAAGAAGCTGTTGATGCTGCCCAAGAGTCACTCAAACTGAGGGAGGTAATCGGATACACACAAACGAATAGACGGGGATTTGGTCATGGAGACATCCGCTGGTGGTCCAAGGCATCAAGCAGGGAGCGCAGAGACATGGTAGTTCAGGAGATACGAGAAGCTGAGAATGATAAGAGGTTGCAAAAAGCAGTGCAGCAGGTCCAACAAGGCCAATGGACTACATGGGAAGGAGCCCTGCAGAGGTCCTTGACATGGAATGATATATGGCATATGGCACCTCTTAGGCTCAGCTTCGTTGTCAGATCACTGTATGACCTGCTGCCATCGGCCACCAACCTTGTGAAATGGGGAAAGTCGGATGATGAGCAGTGCCCCCTGTGCCAGGGGAGGCAGACACTTGAACACGTGCTCTCAGCGTGTAAGGTGTCATTAGGGCAAGGGCGATACACTTGGCGCCATAACAAAGTGCTAAATGAGCTTGCTGCGACAATAGATCTGGCAAGAATGAAGGCGAATAGCAAAGTCCGGCCAGACACCGCAAACACATACTTTCTGAGGGCAGGAAAGTCAGCACACCCCAAACCGAATAAACCTGGTAGCAGTTTACCATCTCTTCTTGATTGTGCAAATGATTGGGAGATGGCGGTAGACCTACCTGGACGAGGGGCATATCCAGAGAGTATCCGAAAATCGCGGAGACGGCCGGATATAGTGCTTCATTCTGCAGCAACGCTTCAGGTCATACTGATTGAACTGACCGTGCCATTTGAATCCAGATTAGATGAGCAACATTCGTTCAAAGCGGCCAAGTATAGTGATCTGGCCGCGGATCTGAGACACGATGGGTTCACTGCAAGGGTCATGGCTGTTGAAGTGGGTGCAAGAGGACTTGTGGCTGCATCAGTGTATGATCTATTGAAACTGTTGGGGCTGAGGGGACAGTCGAGAACAAGGGCCCTGAAGAGGCTTAGTGAAACTGCCGAAAAGGCATCAGGCTGGCTGTGGAACAACCGCAATGGGGAATGGAGATCGTAACAATAAACGCTGCGGTACAGAAAACACCAGGAATTTTTCTAAGTCCACAATACGCTGAGGTTTGTGGTGGACTAGTGAACGGGCTGCGACTCAGGGGCGACAAGCGGTGTATACTATAAGGGGTGTCAGTATCAAAAGTCCAGTGGGGAACGCGCAGTGGCGACTCGTTGACTTCGCGCTGGTGTCTCAGTGTGTGCGACGGAACGAACGGAATAATTTGTCTTCTCTTTGTTACTTTCACAATTGCCTCCACGGCTGGCGGAGTTGTGGAATTTAAAGTTGCTACCATAAGTGAAATGGGTTCATTTTTGATGCAAGACAACAGGAAGCTGAGACGCTTGGGAGTCATGACCCAAGTGGGCCCGCCCCCCTTAGAGTGTAAAGGAGTATATAGGGCCGAAACACTTGTCGGACGGGGGGACTTCTTCTGATGATCAGATTGCTTCCTGTTGTATCGCTCTGTAAAGAGTTTCCTATCATCTCATGCAAGAACGTACACTAGTATATATTTCCCCTTCTATCACGAAAAATACATTATAACAGCCAAAATAAATGTGTTGTTTACAATCGGTATATATGGTATGCCAGCTTCCTTCTATTATCGCATTTAAAAGTTCACTCTTCAAATGTCTCTCCAGATTGATACTATCTGAAATTATCATCAGAGGTAACTTTGAGACACTTCTGGTCGCTGGTATTATCACTGAAGCGGCCCACCCCGATTGATCAGACTGTACTGAAGTGAGTTGTGCGATAATAAACTAACAATTAACGACTGAAAACAATCTGGTGCAATTACTTAAGCGATTACAATTAATCCTTACGGATAGTCAATGATGCCTTGACTTGACACAAATCGAAGTGTGAAAATGTAAATAGTGACAGGGGCAAACATTTATGTGCTCCAAAATGAGAAATAAATTGATTATGGCAGAGAGAGAGAGAGAGAGAGAGAGAGAGAGAGAGAGAGAGAGAGAGAGAGAGAGAGAGAGAGAGAGAGAGAGAGAGAGAGATTACGCAAAAGAAAATGACCAATTGTGTGACAATTAGTGTGGCATGATGATGATCTTGTATTTGCAATGTCAGCCATTTCTGTGCCTCTGTTCCTTACAGTAAGACAACTACTCATTTTATTTACTTTTCAGTACCTGATTTGTACCTGTGTGACAGCACCATGCTGTTTGTAAATAAGTTTGTTGATTTGTCAATTGTTCAATGGTCAGATCAGATGTGGTTGCACCGTATTAACACCAGGCACCTGTTATGTTAATGTAAGTTTTCTTGTTAGTGTTCAGTGGTCATAAAGGCTATACGCCTTTATATATGTTGATTTCCACCAATCTATTGAAATACAAGTGTGTGCAACCTTCTCCCATGTAGGTTATTCCAGGTGAGAATGCAGCTACTTGTTGGTGTTTCTTGGCACGTGATGTTGCGTATAATGTAATGTTAGTGCTCACCTTAGTTTGTTGACTCAGTTCATCTCACAATAATACACATGTCCTTGACGACAGTTAACTTAGTCACCATGATAAGTAACTGTTTCACTGACAATATTTTCGAAACAACTAACAATAATTAGCTTAATCACTGATGACAATCCAATAACTGATAAAATGTTTATTAAGATTAAATGTTGTATATAAGAATATTGAAGCATGCACTATTCACAAAATCAGGAATATTATTTATAGTTTCATTTCTTTCTAACTCTAGTTCTATCTAATCCTATCCTATACAGATGTGATAATCTTTCTTCTTAATTATCTTTAGGTTTATTTTCTTGTCCCCATGTGACAAACACTTAAGAATCATTGTTCTCATTATTACATATAAAATGTTTCAAATAAAAAGTTACACCGATACTCGAAATCTCATATAGATTACCAATACCATCTTTCTTAATATTCATTTAATATTTCTCATTAAGTTTTAGGGCTGTGTTCTGGCTCCGACCCTCTTCGGGATCTTCTTTGCCTTACTCTTGAAACATGCATTCAGAGATGCAACTGAAGGAATATGCCTTCACACTAGGTCAGATGGCCGTCTGTTTAATCTTTCAAGGCTGAAGGCAAAAACAAAAATCAGAAGGGTCACTATAAGAGACTTGTTGTTCGCTCATGATGCTGCAGTCGTCACTCAAAGCCAACAGGAGCTTCAGAGCTTGATGAATCGCTTCATTAAAGCATGCAAGGACTTTGGCCTCACAATACGTCTAAAGAAAACGAATGTGCTGAGTCAGGATGTGGGTGCTGCACCAGTTATCACTATCGATAACTATGAACTGGCAGTGGTGCACCACTTCACATACCTAGGGTCTACCATCAATGACAAACTCTCACTGGACACAGAAATCGACAGCTGCATTGGCAAAGCTGCAGCTACCTTTGGAAGATGGTCGCATCCAAAAAGATATTTTCTATGGACAATTAGCAGATGGCAAGAGAACAGTTGGACGACCACAGCTGAGGTTCAAAGATGTCTGCAAGAGAGATATGAGGGCACTGGACATGGATTCAGCAACATGGGAGGATGAAGCTGCCAATCGCACTAGTGGCGATGCTATTTACGGCGCCACCTCAGATTGGGGGAAAAGAGACTCACACAACAAGCAGAGGAGAGAAGAAAACGTCGAAAGGAGCACCAGGAAAATAAGCAGCTGAGGGCTGTCACCTCGGGGGCGCATTCCCACAGTTAGTTATGACTGAAGGGGCTATTATTATTATTATTATTATATTATTATTACTATTATCATTAAGTTTTACAGTATCTATAATTAAGTATCGAGTCAGTAGTTCTAAATATGTTTACTTACTAGTGGCATCAAAGGCTAAGTGCCTGGAAAAAAAGGTCACCACTATTTATCTTTTGCTTGCCAGTCTGCAGGATCACACATTTTCATTTCACTAAAACCGCCCCACTATGATAAAATTACATTGATACACCGGTAAAATTATTATTTGTAATTATAAAGTAAGATAAAGTAGACATAAAAATGGTTGGGTTGTGACGCGTCTTCTTCCCCCACGCCAGTCGTCGCGCTGATTTTAGCAACGTAGTGTAAAGATACTATCGTTTCCCAGTGACCTTGAAACTATTGGTAACAAATTTGACAGAATAAGCCTTGTTTCGGACCAAAAAGGAGGAGATAGGAAAATGTATTTTTAGACTGCGCCTTTTGACACTGGTTGATTGAAACACAGACTTGTAGGAAACGCGGGCGATATTGTTAGCGGCGATGGAAAAATACGCCACAGGGTCAAATATTTGTTCGTTCCATAGTTATGCACAGCCCTCCTTTCTTGCAAAATGGTACATTTTATGACGTCACAGACTTGTTGTTCGATTTGAAAAACGCGAAGGCGGGGAAGAGATGGCGTGTTTATGTAATAGTAGCGAGTGAAACTAAAAATGGAAAATATATGGAATTCTTTATTTCCAGGAATACGACCCAAAAACTTAGTTAGTTTGATAGCTTATATTCTCCTGAGAAATAATATGTTTAAAATTACAAAATTCCCCAGATAATAAGAAAGTTATTGACAAAATACTGTATTGGTTATTGCAGACAGACGGACAGACGCTCGTCCCTGCATTCACTAACGGTTACTTTTTGGACGCGTAAGGGGAAATGAGGCAGGCAAAGGGTACATGTAATCTGATTGAGGGGGGGGGGGGGGGAAAGAGGGAGAAATATTATGGGATGGCCCAAAACTAAAAATATATTTAGCAGTGGAAAGTCTAGAAGTGAGTGAGAGAAAACTTGTTAGGCCAAAAGCAAGTCTATTTTTAACTAATGCCAAGATCGGACGGACCGACCGACAGAAGTACCCCGAAATTGGGCTGCAATTTGGACCTTATTTTTCAAATTGAAGTCAGAATTGGGAATCGTCCGATCTCATTGGCCAACACATTTAATATTACTGAGAAATTTTGACGGCTCGACGCCATTTGTCATAATACTGTTCAGTGAGCAGGACGATTGAAAGCTGAGAAGTGTGGCGTGCCTGAAATAAATATATATTAAATAAAAGAATAAAAGGGCGTCATAGTCCAGCCAGCGGCACGTCTGAAGTTGTGCTAAATCAACGTAACTGTGTGTTTTCATTGAATTTGTGGTAAGACAGAAATTATTAATATTTTATTTAAAAATGTGAGTGAGAGATACTGCTATACGACTGTAAGTACTTAGACTTATGCAGGGCCTAGATTTTGATTTATCTTATAACAAGTTACCAGAGATGTAGAATACACATGTTTTCTTAGGTGGTCAGGTGGAAACATATCACCCACCTTATTGTATGGAAAAAAAGAGATTAATGATAATATTGCAGATGCAGTGCAGCAATTAGAGGAGCGGAATGTGAAAAGAACTGGTACACCTTGTAATGTGGATGAGTTGGGTTGGTCCGATAGATCTGACCCAGGTCTTTTATGTTACATGTATTATAATTTGTGGAAATAGTAGATTAAATATGATGTAAACAAGGAAACATAATTTCATGTTACAGGGTTTTTTGTCTGGCACTAGTCAGGTGCCAGACTTCTGAGTGCAGAATTTGAGAAGTCTTTGAGTTCCAGTAGTGATAGGTGTACACGCTGTCAACCCTATTACTTTTGGACAAGTACAACAGTGGCCATTGGCCGGAGTGACTACAGACATTTACTACATGTGCCAGCTAAGTATATTATCTGGCACATGACTCTTCATCAACAAAAATTAGTGTTTCCTAACTGCAATAAATAAAACTATTTCCACCTAAGACATTAAAAGTAAAAGTTGTGAAATAAAGACATGGGAGTGATTACAGAATCCCGACCCGCCATCCAGTGCTAGTTTAACGATAGTATTAGAAATTTATTAACACCAGTATTAGATTTTAAAGTATATATATGGACAGTTCGTCCTTATTGATTTAATTGAATATATCTCTGTATATAAATTGATTTCATTTGAGTTGTAAAGTCCTGACCAGAAGAATACTAGGTTCAGGACAAAATAAAATTGTAAAAAATATTTTAAAACTAAAATTTAAGACACGGTGTTAGTTCAGTTGATCATAGACATTAATATTTGGTTGTGTGTGTGTGTTTAAGTATTAATTAATATCACACCACATGTGCATTACCCTAGACATTAGACGTAGCTATCATACATACTAGTCAAGAATAAGTCTGAATGAGATCAAAAGGTGGTAGCAGAAAGGCTCCCTGAAAATTCTCCCTAAAAATGGTTATATTCAGGGGCCTTCACAGCTGACCTCATTCAGTACAATATAAAAACATAACAACAACATTTCATAACATCAAAATCCACCACACCCACCAACAGCATGAAGTCATAAATTCTTCCCTTTTTATTGATCCTCAGCCGCTGACAATCAAAACAGTCAGTGGCCATTATACCTGGTGGAGTCTTGTAGGGCAGCAACAAATTGTTTCCACTTTGCTCGGTCGGTGGCCTTCCTTCCTACAATGCCCAACTCTGGTTCATTTTTTGCATCTCTGCCTCCGCAGTCCTCCGCCAAGTTGTTTTTAGTCGGCCTCTCTTTCGTTTTCCTTCAAGGGTCCATAGCATAGCTGTTCTTGTGATGGCATTGGGGTCTTTTCTGAGGACATGGCCAACCCAACTCCAACGTCTGTCAGCTATGATGGTGTGCATGTCCTCTTGCTTGCTCCGAGTAAGCAGATCTTGGTTGTTGATGGTATTCGGCCAAAAAATTCGGAGAATTTTTCTTAGACACGTTGTGTGGAAAGAGGACAGTTTCGAAATGTCTTTCTCTGTCACTCTCCAGCATTCCGCACCATAGAGAAGCACAGCAAGCACGCAGCTCTGATATAATCTTAATTTTGTGCTTGCGCTGTACTGAGAGGACTTCCAGATGTTGTTTAAAATAAAAAAAATGGCTGTTCTTGCTTTGTTCATTCTGTTGTTGATGTCTTTGCTTGCTCCGCCATCTGGTGTTACTATGCATCCTAGGTATGTGAAGGTGTCTGTTTGTTCCAGTTGTTGATTCCTTACTGTTATGGGCTCGGGGTTGCTCACATTGAGTGTCATGACCTCTGTCTTCTTTAGATTAAGAAGTCATAAATAGTCATTCTTATTCTATAGCGTAAACAGGCAGAATAATATTATGCTTAAAATGACTCAAGAGCCGCTTGTGAATCGCTATTAACCTTAGCAGGCTAAGATAATTGGTTAACTGCGTAAGAACCACTATCTCTCTTTCTTAGTCCGTTACAATCCCCGGAGTTATTCTAACTCTGGCTAAGATTTTCTAGAAATGCTCTTCTTACTTTTATTATTTTATTAGCTATTCTATACAAAAACTTTCTATTCCAATCTACACATCTTTCCTACTTTATCATTTTCCCCTGCACTTGCTAATCCAGCACACAGGCCTACATTAAACGTCCTACATTTTTAGTTGTATTATTTCTAAGCTCCCTCCCCCACTCTCTCTCTCTCTCTCTCTCTCTCTCTCTCTCTCTCTCTCTCTCTCTCTGTACAATCTCTATCTGAATCTCTAAAATCTCTAGCTGAATCCCAATCTGAAGTTGACCGTGCCAACAATAGTATTTGTACCCCATCATTTTGCACCTGACACCTGTTCTATGGGAAAGTGTTAGGATTCCATGATTTCTGTAAACCTGACAACAATGTAAAATGCCGATTTCAGCACGTATCTTGCCTTTCTCACGTCCTAATTAAACAGCTCGATTGTACCAGTGCAAGTGTTGTCGTGGATAAATGTCCACTGTTTATAGTTATATCTACATTCCTTTTCCTATGAATGTATTTAACGCCAATCAACATTACATTCCTTTCTCTACAAATATAATACGATCTCAGTCAAAAAGTGCATTACTTTGTCTCTGAGATTAACTTTAGAGTGCTCTCATATAAAACGTAGAATAGCTGTCACTCAAAGTATGCCAGTAGCATAAAATACACAAATGTGCCGTACTCTGTGACCTGCACGTAATGCGCTCTTTTGATTGACAGCTCTCAATCCTAGTGTCAACTAGTTTCAGTTTTGTAACAATTAAATTGTTGGAAATAATACTGCTCATTTTCGCTGTACGTTATGTTAACTATTGTAATTTGTTATACTTAACTATGTAATTGATTATACTTAACTATTGTAATTTGTTATACTTAACTATTGTAATTTGTTATACTTAATTATGTAATTTGTTATACTTAACTTTGTAATTTGTTATACTTAACTATGTAATTGATTATACTTAACTATTGTAATTTGTTATACTTAACTATGTAATTTGTTATACTTAACTATGTAATTTGTTATACTTAACTATGTAATTTGTCATACTTAACTATGTAATTGATTATACTTAACTATTGTAATTTGTTATACTTAACTATGTAATTTGTTATACTTAACTATGTAATTGATTATACTTCTTCTTCTTCTTCCATCCTTAGCCACTGACCGACAATGCAGTCTGTGGCCAATACGCCTAGTGGCGTCTTAGGGCAACAAGAAATTATTTGTCGTTCCGTTACGCCGAGCGGCGTTTATTGGTACGACAAAAATTAATTGTTGTTTCCGTAATCAGAGTGGCTGGCAAGCGGGTGATCAGCCCACTGTGTAATTGATTATACTTAACTATTGTAATTTGTTATACTTAACTATGTAATTTGTTATACTTAACTATGTAATTGATTATACTTAACTATTGTAATTTGTTATACTTAACTATGTAATTTGTTATACTTAACTATGTAATTGATTATACTTAACTATTGTAATTTGTTATACTTAACTATGTAATTGATCATACTTAACTATTGTAATTTGTTATACTTAACTATGTAATTTGTTATACTTAACTATGTAATTGATTATACTTAACTATTGTAATTTGTTATACTTAACTATGTAATTGATTATACTTAACTATTGTAATTTGTTATACTTAACTATGTAATTTGTTATACTTAACTATGTAATTGATTATACTTAACTATTGTAATTTGTTATGCTTAACTATGTAATTTGTTATACTTAACTATGTAATTGATTATACTTAACTATTGTAATTTGTTATACTTAACTATGTAATTGATTATACTTAACTATTGTAATTTGTTATACTTAACTATGTAATTTGTTATACTTAACTATACAATTGATTATACTTAACTATTGTAATTTGTTATACTTAACTATGTAATTGATTATACTTAACTATTGTAATTTGTTATACTTAACTATGTAATTGATTATACTTAACTATTGTGATTTGTTATACTTAACTATGTAATTGATTATACTTAACTATTGTGATTTGTTATACTTAACTATGTAATTGATTATACTTAACTATTGTAATTTGTTATACTTAACTATGTAATTGATTATACTTAACTATGTAATTGATTATACTTAACTATTGTAATTTGTTATACTTAACTATGTAATTGATTATACTTAACTATGTAATTGATTATACTTAACTATTGTAATTTGTTATACTTAACTATGTAATTGATTATACTTAACTATGTAATTGATTATACTTAACTATTGTAATTTGTTATACTTAACTATGTAATTGATTATACTTAACTATGTAATTGATTATACTTAACTATTGTAATTTGTTATACTTAACTATGTAATTGATTATACTTAACTATTGTAATTTGTTATACTTAACTATGTAATTGATTATACTTAACTATTGTAATTTGTTATACTTAACTATGTAATTTGTTATACTTAACTATTGTAATTTGTTATACTTAACTATGTAATTGATTATACTTAACTATTGTAATTTGTTATACTTAACTATGTAATTGATTATACTTAACTATTGTAATTTGTTATACTTAACTATGTAATTGATTATACTTAACTATTGTAATTTGTTATACTTAATTATGTAATTGATTATACTTAACTATTGTAATTTGTTATACTTAACTATGTAATTGATTATACTTAACTATGTAATTGATTATACTTAACTATTGTAATTTGTTATACTTAACTATGTAATTGATTATACTTAACTATTGTAATTTGTTATACTTAACTATGTAATTGATTATACTTAACTATTGTAATTTTTATACTTAACTATGTAATTGATTATACTTAACTATTGTAATTTGTTATACTTAACTATGTAATTGATTATACTTAACTATTGTAATTTGTTATACTTAACTATGTAATTGATTATACTTAACTATTGTAATTTGTTATACTTAACTATGTAATTGATTATACTTAACTATTGTAATTTGTTATACTTAACTATAACTAATTGATGTAACTACCTGATCTATCTACCTAATGTCTTCATATTACCACGAGTAATTATCCAATTTTTTCCCATCTATCAATGTCTCTATTGTATTATTGTTAACTTATTTCAAGCCTCATGTTGACTATTGCAGATCGTGCGAGAATTTCTAAGCCTTTGTTCTAGAACACAATGAAGAAGAATACGACCAAATGGAGGGCACAATAAGAAGTGGAAGTCTGAAAGACAAAAATGTCATTAGTTGACTTTGAGCAAAATATAGAGGAAATCTTCCTGAAAGACCTACATCCAGCTAAACAGCACAGAAGAAGACTATGTGTTTGTACACAAGTAAGAGTAATATCTACTCAGACCTGTTGCCACCTTTTTTCATTACTTGCTGTACTCTCTCATTCTTTCTTCCAAAATTCCTTCTACCATTCTTTAAAATTAGGAAATTTAAAAAACCGGTGATATAACTAAAGATTTGACCTCATATTAAGTGACAGTATTCCACATGAAACCACTTTATTAACCCATCCTATTGCTTTTAGAAACTGCATTAAACCTCACTAATGCATTTGGAAACATCATATTTTCAGGTTTAGCCTTTCAAACATCAGTTAATATCCTGAATTATCTGGACATGGTGCTCTGCACTTCTGGCAGTCTCTCCCCTGATCTGCCACTCTGGCACATCATCTCCATAAATTGGGGCATAATAATAATGACGTCGAATGATAAATCCAGACTGACAGAGGTAGAGTTTTCCATCAACAACATAGGAGCTAATATCACAGTTCTCCTCCAGTAGACGTTCTGTGTGAAGGTGTTCAGCACAGGCCTACGAGACAAGAGGTAGAAGTTATTGTGTTGGCGATAGCTATCAGCAAGACAAACTCTTACTAAATAACCAATTAGAGAGAAATGGAAACAACAAGATGATATCTCTTACTAAACTACCAATTAAAGAGGAATGTAATGTAATAGCCAGAAGGTATCTTACCACACAATAATTTATAGGGTGATACTGATATCACTTTGATAATGCTCACATCTCACCTAAATGATGCTTATATATACTAATCGCATTGCAAATATTGGAAATGCATCTTAATTTATTTTAGCTATCGAAGCAAAACAAATACATATGTAATAGATTGAAGCACTCACTGTGCACACAGAATCATCAAAATGGTTGCCCCAGATGTAGAGAGAGGTCAAAGTTGAATTGTAATTTAGAGCATTTGCCATAGCACAGAGTCCAACTGGCCCAATGTTATTATAGACAATATTTAGGCTGAAATAGATTTGAACAAAATAAGTTTAAAAATCTACCCTCAACATAAATACAATAAAAAATAAGACACTATATTGTGTCTTATGACCAATAATAATAATCGTGGTGGTTTCTATAGCAACTGGTTTTACGTGAGGAGGTTGCTAGTCCAATACACAGCCTCATAGTACTTGCCTCATACGACATGTGTGATGTAATAGTAGATGCCTTATACGACATGTGTGATGTAGTAGTAGTTGCCTCATACCACATGTGTGATGTAGTAGTAGTTATATTCAATTTTTGTCTTGCCAAAGTTTTCCAGGAGCTAGATAGTTGGATATTGGCACAAAGTTTAATGAATGAAATGTCAGCAACCAATCAGCTGCCTCAAGATAATAGCCCTTCAACAAAGTCACACCGAGTCCTCCTGACCTGTGGTGTCCACTCAAAGACCTTCCATTTCTGTCTCCAATTCTCATCTCCATGTGTTTTTTTAAATCTCCCTCTTCTTCACTTACCCTGATGATTTCAGAATAAAGAGTTCCTTGTTATGCTATGAACAGATTTCCTTGATGCGTGTCCTATCAGCAAATATGTTCATATCTTTTGTTCCACTGCCATTTGTCTGGTTCTTGTCATCAGATCTACATTGGTGATCTTGTCACACCATTCTACGCAAGCATCCATTTATGAAAGTCAGTAGCTTTCTGGTTGTTGTTTCTGTCATTCTCCATGTTTCAGAGCCATACAATAAGACTGACAGGCAATTGAATTGAAAACTCTGATTTCTTGAATAGCAATAGCTTTTCTTAATCTCCATATATTTCATTATTCAATGAATGCTCTTCGTGCCTTCTTCATTCTAAGTTTAATATCATTGTCTGTTTACCAACTGTGTCCGTATTTTTACCAAGATGTGTGTATGGTTCTACATCTTGTTGGAGTGTTTCTTCATGTGTAATCTTGTTATCATTTCTGGTATTATTTCTCACTATCTTTGTTTTCTCCCTGTGTATTTTCAGATCCAATCGAAGATTCTATAAATAATTTCCATAGCCAACCATTCTGAACATTTTGAAGCATGGACTGAGTCTGACACAATGACTGCATTTGTTACTGAAGTTTCATATATCCACCTTAAGGCTGCAGTAATTGCCTCTACCTCCATTCTCATGCTGGCGGTTGTTATCTTGTAAGCCCCGCTATGTCCGGAGACGATTCTGCCCTTTACCCTTGCAGAGAAGCCCTAACCTGATTTCTCACCACGGATCACAGACCCATCTGTATACACAATGGCATCATTATCCCTGGCATGATCATGTATCAGTTGATTAATTTCCAGTTATGCTTTCCCTTTCCCCAAGTTCTACACTCTCTGCCAAGGCTGATGATGACCTTACTTAGTCGTTCCCCTTCTACCGTGAGGTGTAGAGGTTTGGAAGAGAGAGCGCCAGACTATCCTATCGGCTGTCTTCCTCCTGGTCTGGTTCCATTCGTCCTGGGTCCTTCAAAGATTGTCTAATGTTGTCCTCCCAGCGGACGCTGGGTCGTCCTGGGGGTCTGGATCCTTGGCTCTTTGTTTCCCATGCTTGTCATGGTAGCCGATCTTCTCCCATTCTGCAGACATGGCCAAACCATCTTAGTTGGGACTGTTCTACTTGGGTCTGCAGGGTGTGGAATTTTAGGCCTTGACGTATCGTCTGGTTGCGGACCATGTCTCTTCTTGTTACTTCAACCACCTTTCTCAGATACCTCATTTCTGAGGTTTGGATCTGGCTTTTGTGGGTTGTAGTCATTGCCCACGATTTGCATCCATGTCAAGACTGGGACATAGGTGGAGCGGTATACAGCCATCTTCGTTTTCTTACCAACCTCTCTCTTGCTGAGAAATCCTCGATTTATGGCCTGAAAAAGTCTCCCAGCTGCTGCTTTTCGAGTGGCCAACTCTTCTGTGATGCCCCCCTTTTGGTCTATAATAGCTCCGAGGTATTTAAAGCGGTCGACCTGCTCCAGGACCTTTCTACCAGCTTAATCTGATGTCTCCTTTCTTCTCGTGATATCATCATGGATTTTGTTTTAGAGCTGCTTATGACCATCCCTCTCTTCTCCAGCTCTTCCTTCCAGACTTGCAGGTTGGATTGGAGATGTGCCTCTGATTAAGCAATCAGGGTGACATCATCAGCAAATGCCAGCTCTGAAATACAGACCCGTTTCATATTCCAATACCCCACTGAATACTTTCTTGTTTTCTCGTTACATGCCTTGATGACATCGTCCATGAGGAGTATGAAAAGATAAGGTGACAGGATATCACCTTGTCTTACACCAGTGGTGGTCCTGAACTCTTCTGACTTATGGTTTGCTGTCCTCACATAATTTCTGCAAGACTTGTAGAAGCTATGCATAGCACGCATTAGAGGTGCTGGAATGTTCTTCCGTGTCAAACAGTCCCAAAGTTTACTCCAGAGGACCCTGTCTAACGCCTTTTCCAGATCTATGAAACAAAGTTGGATCTCACTCTTATACTCAAGGGCCTTTTTACTCAGCTGCTAAGTGTGAAGATTAAGTCTTGAGTACTTCGGTTAGATCGGAATCCGCCCCGGACTTCATCCAATTGTGGCTCAGCTAGGCGTCGGAGTCTCTGCTCTAGGATTCTAGAGTTGATTTTACCAGGGACACCGAGAAGGCACCCGTGTGTTACCGGGGCCCGAAAGGGGAGCAAAGAATAGTAACACTGCACCCTACCACGCATGTCGTAAAAAGCGACTAAGGAGGGTATGGGCATGGGGCTGTTTACCCCATCCCGTAAAAACTTCGCACAGTGGGCTGATCACCTGCTTGCCAACCAATCTATTACGGAAACAATGATAGATTGTTTGGTCTGTTTTTGTTCCACAAAGACGCCACTAGGCGTGGTGGAAACAGCGATAGATTGATCAATTTGTTGTTGCCCTAAGACGCCACTAGGCGTACTGGCCACATACTGCTTTGCCGGTTGATGGCTAAGGATGGAAGAAGAAGAAGACACCGAGAAGGGATATGCCTCTATGGTTTCCACATTGTCGATTGTTACCCTTTTTGAAAATTGGTGTTATGATGGCAATCTGCCAATCCTTTGGTATGATCTTGTAGCACCACGCTGCCTGTAGGACTCTTAAGAGTAATAGGTCGCCTGATGCTCCCATGTACTTAACCATTTCTGGTGTTATACCATCATGCCCTGCTGCTTTGCTCATCTTGATTTTCTCCAGTGCTGCTTTCAGTTCTTCCATCTTTATGTTATCTTCATCGCCATTGGTTTCCTCTTCTGTGCTAGTAGTTATCATTTCTGATGCTTGACCTTGCTCACCATCAAGGAGTTCTGAGAAATATTCTTTCCATCTTTCCATTACTTCCTTCGGGGCAGTAAGCAATTTGCCTTGCTTGTCCTTTATAAATTTGAGAGGGCATTGTTTTTCCTTCCTTATGTTCTTTAGGGTCTTATAGAACAATTTCTGGTTTTCTTGCGCATCTTTTTCTAGCTTTTCTTCAAATTCTTCCCATGACTTCTGTTTTGCTGCTAGCACCTTGTTCTTTGCTTCTGTTCTGAGTATCACATATTCTCTATATTTCTCTATTTGTCCTGCTGTGGTTTTAGCTCCTAAGTATTGTTTCCATGCCATTTTCTTCTCTCTTATTTTCTCTTTGACTTCCTCTGTCCACCAAGATGTCCTCTTATTCTTGTTCCCAAGTCGGACTTTACCACATGCTTCAGCAGCAGCTGTCTTTATGATGTCCTTGAATTTAAGCCAGAGGGTTTCCAAGTCATCAGGTTGTTTTTCTGTATTTCTCACCGCTGCAGCAATAAGCCACTGATATCTGGTCTTAATTTCTGGCTCTCTCAGCTTGTAGGTCTTAATGCTCATTTCTCCCGTTTGTTTACTTGGTTTCTTGCATGATGTTAAGCAGTTCCTAGGCTAAGCAACTCTTTCAGTTGTTCTTTTGATTGTAAGCAGGTAGTGATCACTTCCAATCTCTGGTTCCCTCCAGACTCTAGCATCCCGGACATATTTGAATGAGCTCCGCCTAACAATGGCAGAGTCGATCACTGACTTCTCTTTCTTTGTTGGTTCACATCTAGTGTATGCATGTATGCGCTTATGGGGGAACTTTGTGTTTGTAATGATCAGATTTTGCTCACTGCAGAATCTAAGGAGTCGTTTTCCATTGTCATTGAGAGTATCTTCTCCATATCTTCCGATAACTCCACTCCATCTAGCATGGTATTTGCCAGCTTAGGCATTGAAATCTCCGAGCATGATAATTTCATCTAGGCATCATCCACTGTCCTTTGAAGCAGCTCGAAGAATTCCTCCTTGACCTCTGCTCTGTCATCCTCATTTGGCACATACACTATGATCAGGTTGACTATGGTTTCTCCTTCTTTTAGTTTTACAACCATAATGTGCTCCGAGACAAAGTTCCATCCCTTGATACTATCTTTTTGGTGTTTGGTCACAATGCTACCCACGTCCCCTTTAGCGCTTTCAGATGTGGGTACACCACTGTAGAGCAGCATGTTGCCATCTAGATCCATGACTCCTTGTCCCTTTTTCTTTGTTTCCGTTATAGCCAGGATTTCTAGTTTTGCTTTCCTCATCTCTTCCACCAGCTCCTCTTCATTCCCACTTATACTTCTTGTGTTCCAAGTTCCATAAGTCGTAGTCCGTAGTCCGTTCCAGTTCGTAGCCTTTAGAATGTGTCCGGTTTTCTCTCTTGTAGTTCTCGTAATCAAAAGTTTAAAGCAAACAGGTGATTGGCCTGTTGTGTCTTTCCATGGTGGAGGGGCTGCCTCCTTACGGCCTCCATGCATGCCGCCCTCCTCGTTTTTTCAGCCGGGCTTCGGACCGGCCATGGCCGAGTTGATGATGACCTGCTGGTAGTTAACCCATTTCTTGTCTGACATACTCCTCTCTTCCCCTTTGAATATATTTGCAACAGTGGGCATCTGCTTGATCGTTGTCTCTGCCTGTGCCTTCCATGGCTTCCTTCTCTTTATTCTTGCTCCCTTAATGTCAGCTATGTTTCCATGCAGGTGCTACCGTTTGTCTGAGGTTACTCGCATATAGGCTTTTGCCTGGGCCATCGTATATCTGGATCTAATCGACATCAATCCAAGCATGTACCTCATTGTCACAATGAGGGTATCTATACACGTTCCTTCATTTTGAATGCGTTCTAGTGGTTCACATTGTGTTACTGACAGCGTGAGTATTCCCAGCCCATACTCAATGACCGATATGACTAGCTGAAGATAAAGAAGAAATACTAATCTCTGCTCAAGACACGCCGCGGCCATTATTTTCAGGGCTGCTAGACCTCTCCTGCATTTCTGTATGATGTGATTCAACATGGTACATACATGACCGCCCGCGATCGAATATAACTCCAAAGCATTTCAGCTTTTTATGCCTTTCAATTTTATGTTCATTGAGAGTAATATCTGGAAAAACTGTTTTCACTATGGAGTTGTTCAAGGAACACCACATCACACAGGCCTTGTTGGGACTGACTTTGGAGCCAGTTTATTTGTACATATTAAACACCTCCTGTAGTGTCCGATGTATGGTATTAACCATTTCCTGTACATGAGTATGTATTCAGCAAAAACCAGTGTTCGTCCCAACCCAGTTAGCTGAATGATGGCTACTTTTGGTGTACAGATATTAAGCTGCACCGGTGATAGTGTAAAACCCTGGGGTAGCCCCGGAAAAATAGGCATCTGGTCTGATGTCCATATTCCCAAGCGAAATGCCACTGACCTATCAGTTAAGGCCGTTGCTATCAACCTCGTTAGCCACGGATTAACACCACAAACCATTACACAGTTAATTAACATTTCAAAGTTAACACTGTTATAAGCATCCTCTAGGTCAATTGCTACAGCAACCGTTTCTTGTTTACTCTGGAACTCCTCGTACAAATCATAAGTAAAAGTTCCAGCGTTACCCCGTGTCACTTTCATGGGCCTATAGCTTCCGAGAGTATCAGGTACGATATTTACATTTTCGAGGTGATTCATTATTTTCCGTTCTCCTATATTTTTAGTAGTTTAACGTAGACATTCTACATTGTAATAATTCTATAACTGCTGAGAAGTGTGGGATCGTAACCAAGTTTAGGAACTTGCCGTAAGTAGCTATGTAGCCAGTCTTCCGGCACTTCAGCATTCAGTATGTTGGTGTTGAAATCACATTCTTAATGCCCGTGTCATTAAGCTGTTTTATGTGGTGATACTGTATACTATCAGGTCCCGAGGAAGTGTTTCATCTGGTTTCTAAAGTGCACACGACTTCTTTGGATATGAGGTCGAAATATATTGTGACGTATAATGGAAATATAGCCTACTGTATCCGACAGCCTTTCGTGACCTCGGCGTAGTTTTATAATTTGCTAGCAAGCCCTGCATTAACACCCTGCGTTTACTAATATTTAATCCACGCCTCTTTTTCTTGAGATGTACACAGACAGACATATTACCAACTTCAGCGACCTGCCAGCATAACAGGCAGCGAGGTCTGATTTGTTTACCTTAGTTTCTCACGCGCGCGGATCTGTCAATCGTCAAGATTGCAGACAGACGCACGTGAGATAAACGCTTAACCCTTTGATCTTCAGATGCGAGAGGAATCTCTGACGCCGATTAGCATTTCATCTCAAGACGCGAGCGATTTTGAAAGAAACCCCGTTATCGGGATGAGGTCCTTTGATGTTGCTCAAGCAGCGCTCGACGAGAGAATCGACGGCCAGCTCAGAAAACTTTTCATCTGGTCCACAGTTTTACAATTCTTATAGTTCGCACGCTAATGCGAAATTAACACCATTAGGGATCAGAGAGCCAATGAATATATATAAACTGCATCTTTCTCAAATCTGTTATCAGTTGTCGTGCACATTTTTCGGAGAGTCTAAACACGTTAGCTAGAACCATTGTGAATAGATGTGTTAACAGTTTGTGGGGATTTCATTTCTGTATTTCTGGCACGATCTGATCACAGGCGACCAGCGGGTTTTTTATTAGGCTTTATTTGGTCTATATTTTGGTCCATTGTGGTCTATGTTGGCCTTTTCTCCATTTACTGATCGGGGTAAAGTTGTCTTCGTCTGGCTTACGCGTCTCCAAGTTCAGTTGTGAATAGGACCGGCCACAGAGACTAACTGATATTTTAATAGTAAATTAACTGGACAATAAACACCAGAAATTATTTATGCAATTTTATCAGTCCACTGGGGTGTAAAAGAAATAACATTTCTCCCGACTTCTGACAGTCATATCCAAGTGGATTTGTATCCAGAAGAGTTATGCTATTTCAGAATCGGCACTCGCTAGAGCCAGCCGATAGAATTTACCATCATCATCAATAATATTAATTAACAGCTTGTTAGCAATCAGATGTTTTCTTACTGTTTACCGTGAACACCAGATAGCCCAGAGTTCGGAATCAACTTTTCAAGGTGACATTTTTATCCAGGAAATCAACCACCAAATTAGGCGTTCCCCTTATAAAATTTAATTATTGCAAAGGAGGAACTGGGGCCCAATTCGGAAGATAATTACTCTGGACCTTATATACAAATTCATGGATTTTTACGTCCAACAGATTGTTTCACCAAGAATATGGTAAGAAGCGACATTGTGTGGCCATGTATGTCAGAGAGAGAGAGAGTGAAATATTTTCTATAGTACAGGGAACATTGTAGCACCTGCACTGAGTTTGACTATTGTTTAATTTTTATTGGATAACGTTTAGTGGGAACTGTGTTCTTTCTTTACTGTCTATACTGTAACTTAGTGCTAAACGTGTAACCGTTGGGGTTATTAACTTGTTGGGTTCTTATCTTCTCAATGAGGGGAGGGCACCGGTATTTTGTTATTTTTCTATATATGTAATTCCGATGTATTTGATCTTTCTCTTTTTTAGATATTCGATTGATAAGAACAGAACTGGTGTAAGGGACGTAAATCTAAGTATATTAGTAGTCAAGATAGATTCTGAGTTGGAGCACTTGTTTGCTTGTTGGCTGTTGAATTGTTTTGAAAATATCTCGTGGTAGTTTCGAGAGACAGATTACAGATAGCGTGGAAAAACGCTGATCATCTCAAAGTGTGAGATATATTTATTCTGTAATGTTTTGAGCGGAGCGAGAAAAGCTCGCGGCTAGCCCGCAGATGATTGATTGACTGAGTTGTGTTGACCGTGAGGAAGTCTCGTGACTGCTTTTGAGCGGAACGAGTGTGTTATCTAGAGAGAGTGTTCCGGGCGTTTTGACCGGGAAGGTCGAGACAGTGTTTTTGGGAAGTGTGAAATGCCTGTACAGTGCTGAATTTAAAATGTCGACGGATATTTTCGCTGTGGGTACAGCGTAGTATAAAACTGCAGTTTGAATTATTGTGGAAATGTTTATAACTGCAGTGTGCAGTCTTTAAAGGCCATTATTTCCTGTGTGAGGAGTATTGATTAATATGAGTACTTTAGGCCATGAATCCTGATAGCTGCTGAGTGCAGGATTCTTTATAGTGCTGAGTTTAATAAGAGTAATTTAGGCCATGTATTATGATATCATTGTAACTGCCGAGTGGGCAGTCTTCATGATGTTAAGTTATATCTCGTGTTTTGCTGTGAACTGTATTCTATGTGTATTTCATATCAATGTGCTGTGACGTAATAAACCATATGAAATGTCACCAGTCGTTTACAACCCTTCATGACTCGTGTGTATGCACCTGTGGCGTGAACGACTGGACCAACACACGCACTTAATATTACAGATGTGACAGGGAACTTAACACGTATTTAGAAATAGCCCCGGAGTGGGCGTGGCCTATCTGTATCGAGAACCTGTTCATCGCTTACCAGTAGACTTCTACAGTGTTTGCCTGTGTGGCGTATATGTATGTATCAAATGTAGACATTACCAGATCCACAACACAACAGTAACGTTAGCAGATAATCAATAGACACCTTACCGTATCCACCAAACCAATACGTTATCAGTGATGGCCATGACTTCCCTTGCTTTACGGGGGGTGCAACAGTGCTTTACGGGGGCCAACAGTGGTGTGCTAGTTTTATAGGATCAGATACCCGCGAAATTCGCGTGCTATTAATTCACAAGTGTTAGCATGTAGCCTGAGTGGCGTTAGTATATGAAAGACAGACATCACATTTGAGAGCTGTATCCAGGCCCAAGGAAAACTTATTCAGTATCAGTTAAACTGGGAACTGTTAACTCAAGTGACAGTCGCAAGTCAAGGAATTTATTACTCAAGATTATGAGATGTCATGATATACAGTGGCGTCTGTATACCAGTACAAGTAATCGTCTAGCAGTATGAACGAGCGGTGTACCTCCTTTCAACGAAATTGACAGACGGTGACCCATTTCCTGCTTTCCTGTGCGGTGTGTTAGCACGTAGCGTGCTGAATCGTGGACCTGAGCGGAATCAAGGTGTCAAGTTCCAATGCCTTTCTGTTGTCGAATGTTTTACCATTGAACTTTGTGATATCCAGGGTGTTAACGGAAAGGAACGGAAGAGTTTTCATTCAAGATAAGTGGTTATTTTTTGTTGTGTGAACTGTGTCGCCTTAACTATGTCAACGAGCCTCCTTATACCTATTCTGTTGATAACTGTTGTTTTTGTTGTCTAGGTATAGACTGACAACTGGATTAGGATTTAATGCATAGGTATTGATGGTTGTATGATATATGTTGACTTCCCTCATATGGAAGAGGAATTGATGATACAAAGTTTATGAATAATATTTTTGATATAAATACTTAACTGTGTGAAATGGAAGGGTAATTGTCAGAACTTCTTGAAACATAAACTTGCGACATTAATAATTATACTGATATAAGGAGCCGCGCTAGCGTAGTGGTTACAACACCGCTCTGGCGACCGGGTGATACAGGATCAAACCCGGGCGACGGCATTTGAGGATTTTTCGTCGACCGGGATTTGGACTGGATTAACTCGAGACCTGGCGAGGACATTTGAAGGAGTGTCGTCGACCAGGGACTGGCGGCTCCTGAGCCGACCCAGCTGCAATGGGTACCTCCGAAATCGGCGAGTATTTGCCTGAAAGGCGAGGGACATTTGTTTCTGTACAAGAAATAAAGGGATACTCACGTAAAATCAATGTCAGGTTAGACATAAAATGATAACCTGAGATTTCGCCTCGAGTATTAGCGGGAAACCGAAAAAAAAAAAAAAAAAAAAAAAAAAAAAAAAATACTGATATAGATATATAGTTAACTGAGTGATTGAATCACCATGGATTTTGATAATAATCCTGCAGATATAAGGCCTATGTTGGAGTGTGCATTGTTGATAGGTAGAGATGAAAAGGGATTGAGAGGTCCACGACTTGGAGTATGGATCATGGACGATTTTTTGGTTAATGTATCGGCATCTCTAGAGTTATTTGCTGAACATAACTTTAAGCTTCTTTGTAATTCAATAATGGCTAAAGATTTGGTTGATTTGCTACGGCACCTTCGTGTGTTTTTGCAACAGTATATTGAACTTGAACACGGACAGATAGTGCAAAGTGTATTCAAGATAATCCACAACGGTATTCATGATGAGCAGAAAAAGGAATTAGGAAGTGAGAAACAAATAAAAGTCAACAAACAGAGTGCCCTACGGGAAAGGGACAATTGTTTAAAAGTTACTACTGAAGTGAGTAAACTACACGAAACAGTCTCTAAACTGGCAAATGAGTTAGATAAGTCAAACACGGAACTTACTAAAGTACATGCGGCGTTAGATGCAGCATTGAACAAGAACAAAGAGTTGGAAATTCTGGTGAAAGACAAAGATGACGAAGTTGGTAATCTCAGACAGGAAGTTCAAGAGAAAAAAGAAATGTACGACATATTAAAGATTGAGAGCAATGTTCGTGAAGAGACTTACATAAATATGCTTCATGAGGTGTTGGAGGATAATGATATTATCAGTTGCCAACTGAAAGAAAAGAAAGACATACATGACAAATTAAAAGTTCAGGATAAGAAATGTGAGAAATTAGGTAATGAAACATGTCAAACTAGAGCAAATAAAGAAAAGGATGAGAAAGACAAATTAGAAGAGTTAACGACTGAGAGAGAGGAGATGATTAAGATTGAGAGATTGTTAACAGAGGAGAGAAGTATAGTTTTGACATTTGACAAATTAAATAGGAAATTAAGTGAAGAAATTTCACAAAAAAATGTTGAAATTGCAGAAAGTACAACAAGAGTAGAGGGTCTACTCGATGTTATTTTGAACAGCAAAATATGGTCTACTGTCAAGGTTGACAATGCTAGACAGAAAGTCGTTTACCAACAGGTTAAAAGAGCAAAGATCCAACCTCATACAATCTTTGCGGATAGAAAGGTTAAATGTGATGGACAAAGATCTTTTCGGGGAAAATATAACTTTCGAAGATCTTTTGATTCTTCTTGCAATAGCAACAATTCTTGGCGGCAGTGTAATAGAGAGAATGATAAAATAACAGTCAGTCCTGATAGATTTCAAGCTAAAAGCCCAAAGATTAAACGAGTAACTGATTTTGGAAGTTCTCAGAAGATGATAACAAGGGATAAAGTTATAAGTAGTGGTTCCAAAGATGAAACCCATTATATGCGTAACGATAAAGATACTTGTAGATCTGCAGATGATACTGCAAACAGGCATATTGTCAAAGAAAAGAATGGAAAGAGTTTTTGTAGGAGAGATGTTTCTAAGGTTAGAAAGTACCAAGGAAATTCATATGATAATAATTTTCCTTCTCAGAGAGATAAGAGACAAGTTAATGTATCTCAACAGTTTAATTCTGAGAATTTTGAAAATAATGGTACAGACAAATACAAGAAAGGTTTTCAATCGTGCAATAATTTTTCTGACAGATTTTTTGTGCGGAGTAGAAACGTTAATCATAACAAGTCTGACTGGGATTATAGACATAATAACGGTCTCAAACAAAGAGGAAATGATGATAAATATTTTGATCAAACGACAAATAATAAGTGCAATTATGCTAATTTTGCTCGACATGAGCCTAGAAGCATTGATAATAGCAATGATAATGATGTCACAAATACTACTGCTTGTTATGTTTCTGATTTTGAAAGAGCATCACGTTGTTGTGAACATAAAGGGAGAGTCGATGACATCGTGAAGTGACCAGATTTCTACACGGACCACATTGCGGGGTAATTGTTTGTTTAACCTCTCCGTTGTTCGTAGCAAATTTCACCATTCATTAAAATGGAAATTTTCGTTTGTATTTTTTGAACAGAGGCGACTTCTCGATAAGGTTCAGCACTCCTGTTTACGGTAGCGGCAAGAATATAGGTCAACATTGTGCCCGAGTGAGTGTTCAAGCGGAACATATCAGCGTGCTAACTATGCATTGGACGTGTTACCCCTAGTGTTTATGAGATGTCGGCAAGACCTATGGAGATTTTTTTTGCGGTTGATTCTTTTTTGTTTTGTTTGTTTATTAGGACAGTAGATGTTAATGTATTCTATTGCATAGATCATTATAGGTTGTTATATTATGATCATCATCTTTACGCATCATTTGATGTCTATTGTTTTTCTTGATATGTATGACTGTTTTAATTATAAATTAGTTCATTTCGATGCTATTTTTATACTATTGTGTTGTGGATAATATGTAGTGTGTTAGATGGTAGTGACGTGTTGTTTACTATTTATGAATACAATGAGCAGATTTATATTTAACCTTACTGGTTACAAACCTATGCCTATTTACACCTTATAATCATTGACTTTTATACTCTGGTGTAGAACTTGCAGTTTTTTGGGGGGTTTTGTTTTACAGATGTGTTGGGTAGAATAGTTTTGTACATGATGAGTTTGCTAGCCCTATGCACATACTCATTAGTTGTAGTGTTACAATAGTTACTTTTAATATATCAGGTGGAGATAGATATAAATTTATAACTGAATAACACTGTAGCTAAGCTGAACGTGACTGTCAGCCGGAAATATTTAAAAGTTTAAACTGAACTGTATAGAGAAAATTAACAGCGGTTGCTGATATTGTTATTTGATTGAGAAATCTAGAGATCTGATTTAAGCACTTGCTTAACATACATTACGTTGTTTTCATGTATTTGCAAACTTGTATGTTGGTAATAGTGTGTTTTCCTATGTGTTTCTCTGGGATGTAATTTTTTGGAAATATTTTTTTTTTCCCAGACATTGTAATTTTTTATTTTTGGTTTTGTGTGTGCCTAGCGTTTGACTATGTGCTATGTTTGATTTGTAGAATAATGTTAGTTCTTTAAAGAAAGTTTTTTTTTTGTATGTTATGTTGTATTAGCGCTTGATTGTGCGTTGTTCGAACTTGGTTATAGCAATGCTATTACTTTTTTGTGTGGTGTCGATAATTTATTGTTGGTTATGTATAACTTGTTTAAATTACTGATTATGTTTTGTTTAGTTATAAACTATTTTTTTGTAGTATTAGTATAGGAATACTTTGTTATTTTGTTTTGTGCTTTTTGATCATGTTTGTGTGTATTATAAAATACGTTGTTGATCTAAATAGTTATTAGTATATATTTTTACCAACGTTCTCTATATTCATACCTTTTGCTTTCTATCTGTCTTTGTTGATTATTCTTCATTCCATTCCTTCTTTCATGTTATCTTTTCAGTATGGTTTCATATTTTGTTTACATTTCGTGCTTTATTTACGTTTCACTTCATTCTCCTTGTATACTTCTTCTTTCGCTTCTTATACTTTCATTCTATGTATTGTTACTTTAATGGTATAACTTAATATAGTGTAGCTACTTATGATATTTGTAATTATTTTACATATAAGAAATTGTTTGAATGTAATATTATTGTTTTTTCCTCATATTCTGATTTCATACTTACCTTTATTACGGATCATTTTTCGTTTGCTTGATCTTGTCTTTTCTTTTACTATCGGTTGTTTCCTATTTAATTGTTCTGTATTCACTTAACTCGGTTTTGTAATGCATTATTTGTTGGTATGCTTAATTGATTGCATTGGATACTTCATTTTTACATTTCACTTAATGCTTATATTTTGCAGATGTCTTATTTTAACTTAACTTAAGGTAATTCTTATACGCATATGTTAGAGATTCATTGTCCTCTTAATCTTTTTTGGTTTTGGGGAATGTATTTGTCAAAAAATTGATAGAATCAATTTTTTTCTCTGGGGGTGACGTAAGATGATAAGAACAGAACTGGTGTAAGGGATGTAAATCTAAGTATATTAGTAGTCAAGATAGATTCTGAGTTGGAGCACTTGTTTGCTTGTTGGCTGTTGAATTGTTTTGAAAATATCTCGTGGTAGTTTCGAGAGACAGATTACAGATAGCGTGGAAAAACGCTGATCATCTCAAAGTGTGAGATATATTTATTCTGTAATGTTTTGAGCGGAGCGAGAATAGCTCGCGGCTAGCCCGCAGATGATTGATTGACTGAGTTGTGTTGACCGTGAGGAAGTCTCGTGACTGCTTTTGAGCGGAACGAGTGTGTTATCTAGAGAGAGTGTTCCGGGCGTTTTGACCGGGTAGGTCGAGACAGTGTTTTTGGGAAGTGTGAAATGCCTGTACAGTGCTGAATTTAAAATGTCGACGGATTTTTTCGCTGTGGGTACAGCGTAGTATAAAACTGCAGTTTGAATTATTCTGGAAATGTTTATAACTGCAGTGTGCAGTCTTTAAAGGCCATTATTTCCTGTGTGAGGAGTATTGATTAATATGAGTACTTTAGGCCATGAATCCTGATAGCTGCTGAGTGCAGGATTCTTTATAGTGCTGAGTTTAATAAGAGTACTTTAGGCCTTGAATCATGATAGCTGCTGAGTGCAGGATTCTTTATAGTGCTGAGTTTAATATGAGTACTCTAGGCCATGTATTATGATATCATTGTAACTGCCGAGTGGGCAGTCTTCATGGTGTTAAATTATATCTCGTGTTTTGATGTGAACTGTATTCTATGTGTATTTCATATCAATGTGCTGTGACGTAATAAACCATATGAAATGTCACCAGTCGTTTACAACCCTTCATGACTCGTGTGTATGCACCTGTGGCGTGAACGACTGGACCAACACACGCACTTAATATTACAGGTGTGACAGGGAACTTAACACGTATTTAGAAATAGCCCCGGAGTGGGCGTGGCCTATCTGTATCGAGACCCTGTTCATCGCTTACCAGTAGACTTCTACAGTGTTTGCCTGTGTGGCGTATATGTATGTATCAAATGTAGATATTACCAGATCCACAACACAACAGTAACGTTAGCAGATAATCAATAGACACCTTACCGTATCCACCAAACCAATACGTTATCAGTGATGGCCATGACTTCCCTTGCTTTACGGGGGGTGCAACAGTGCTTTACTGGGGCCAACATCGATGTTGTAAAGTTTAATAATAGTAAACAAGAAAAGAACTAAACTTTGTGTGTTGATCAGAGCCATACCCAAATTAACCATAGTTTTTTTCATGCTTGTCACATAGCTGTGTGTGAGTGTTAGTGTAAATTATATTTCTCAATATAGGGAGGTGCAAGATTGTCTTATACTAAATTATAGTCGTATAGATATGCTGGACTAGAAACAATACTCAGTCCAGAGACAGATCTTCTCCTTAAACTATCCACTCGTGAAAAATCAATTTCTTACACCTTTACTTCTCACGTATTATCACCATCTTATACTCAGGCGGGACCTTACATAACTTTAAAACCTATTGAAGCACGACAGAATGGGAGGTCGTCCGGGATTTGATCTAAGTCTAAGTCTAGATAAATGACTATCGTCTGATATTGTATCTTAGTCTATCTCTAGATAGTGTGTGGTGCGTTTTGTGTTGTGAGTTAAGGAATATTAAAAATAATTATCCCCTAGACAACGTTCTTATTTTCTGGGTTTTCACTGCACACATTTGAAATTTGTTTCTTTCCACAGCCTCTTAGAATTTACATACATTTTGATTTTGATGGTGATCTTTGTTGGAGATATGATATATAATAATTTTGTAAAAAAAAGAAAAGACCGCTGGTACGCGTGATTGTTTATCAATCACACAATTTTTTTGGAGTAGTGGAGTGTGAGCATAGCAAAGGAAGTGCATTCTGGCAGTCGCCAAGTTAACACATTAACTACCGAATTGAAAAACACGCTGTGGCCGAATTAAATTAGTTTCCATTTTCATCATGTAGGTGCTTGCACAAAATAAGCTGTAGTTTTCGTAATTGTTTACAGATTTTTATGAATTACACTTCATTTTAAAGATAAATAAATGTACTATTACAGCAGTTTTCAACCTGTGCGCCGCGGCGCCCTGGGGCGCCATGACTGACGGTCAGGGGCGCCGTAGGTGGTCGTGGATTTTTTTCGTATTTAGCTGTAATAAAAACACAAAGCTGTGGAAAATTTCATTTTTGGTGTTTGTCAACCTGCGTGACCCCGGAGAAATGTCACTTTTAATATTGGCCAGCTTTTGAAGTCCCGCTCCCCCGACCCGCCTATCAACTTTCCGCGCATTCTTCTCGCGCGACCATAGTATGTAACACGGTGATTTTCTGTTTTCAAACGTTTTTGATTGTATTGTGAGTTTGATATAAACTATGGAAAGATATTTTAATTTGGCAAGTGTTAGTAAAAAGCGAGAACTTGTTGAGGATGACAAGGAAAGTGGTAACGAGGAAAGGAAACGTAAGTATAGAAAATACGATGAAGGTTACTTAGATTTTGGTTTCACATGCACTCTTTTCTTGAACAATGAAAAGCGTCCACAGTGTGTTTTGTGTTCAAAGTACCCTCTGTTGAATGTATGCTGCCTAGCAAATTGAAGCGTAATTTAGAAAGTGTTCATAAGAATGACGTGGGCAAACCAAGAAAATATTTCTATAGAAAGCTGAGTCAAATGCAAGAACAAAAATCAGCATTTTCTAAGCAGGCGACAATCTCGAGTAAAGCTCTTCTAGTGTCCTACAAGGTAGCATACAGGGTAGCAAAATGTAAGAAACCCCATACGATTGCAGAAGAACTCGTTTTACCGTGTGCTATTGATATGGTGTCCATTATGGTTGGGGAGTACGTGGGAAAACAGCTTTTGCCCATTCCTTTGTCGGACAGTACAATCAGCCGTCGAATTCAAGATTTAGGAGAGGATCTTAATGAACAGATTATAGAAAAAATGAGGGGGAAGAACTTTGCTTTGCAGCTTGATGAGGCCACTGATAACAATAGAGGTGCTCATTTAATCTGTTATGCGCGGTTTGTTGATGAAAAAAACGAAATGGTGGAAGATCTTCTTTCTTGTAAGGACATAAATGCTGGTACGACAGGCAACAATTTATTTGAAATTGTGAACAACTTCATGGCGGAAAATAAAATAGACTGGGCTCATTGTGTTGGTGTGTGTACCGATGGTGCTCGTTCAATGTCGGGCTGTTACAGTGGCCTACAAGACTTTATCCCGGCGAAGCTCCTGATGCGCGTTTGGATCCATTGTGTTATCCGTAGAGAAGCACTTGCTTCACTTGAGTGGTGATTTGAATGAAGTCCTGCAAACTCTCATAAATGTGGTGAACTTGATTAAACTCGACCTCATAGAGCTAGATTTTTCAGTAAAATGTGTCACAATATGGGGGCTGAGCATACGTCTCTCTTATTTTATAGCAGCACCCGATGGCTTTCTACAGGAAATGTATTATCGCGCATTTTTGAACTTAGGCGGGAACTCTATTCTTATCTTGAAGAAGAAAACCACGTCAGTGCTAAGTGCTTTCTGGACACTGACTTCCTGTTAAAAGTTGCATACCTCTGTGATCTTTTTGAAAAGTTGAACTCGTTGAATAAGCCTCTGCAAGGAAGTGAAACTCATTTGATTCAACTTATTGACAAAGTTTCGACCTTCAAAAAGAAGCTTCTTCTTTGGAAGAGAAAAATCAATGAAGAAGGAGAAATGGACTACTGTGGCTGTACTAACCGGTAGGGAGTCTAAAACAGACTATAAATTTATAACCAAAATACGAAATAACGTGAGATATAGATTGTTAACTAAAAGAAAAATTCATTAACGTAAGACCCTTGAGGTCACAGATGCGGTACAACTTTTCTCCATCTGTCGTCATAGATATCACGCTTCGACACGTGATAAAGTAATCCAATAGTTGAGCTCAGTTGACCCACGCACGCTATCCCCGGCGGAAATCCCCAGAAAAATTTTAGTTTGAACAAGATTTTCCAATGGAAGCGGTCGTGTTTCTGAGGAGTTAGTCTTAAACCCAGTAAAAGGATATTACAAGATGTGTTTCTACTCAAGGGATAAAATAGTTTTATGGACATTCATACGATGAGTATTGTATTGAGCAGAATGTGTGAGAATACTAAGCTGCAGTTCAATGTGTCATTTCATACAAGTGTGAGTATGTCCACCATGTTTTTATAATCTTTTGCAGCAAATTTCATCATGCAGTAAGAATCAGTCGTTCTTTCCCCGAACCTTGACATAAATTATAGAAATCTAAGCATACAAGAAACAAATCTGCATATGAAGCAACAGGAGAACATTATGGAAAAAGAAATAACGAAAACCCTTGATTGTAACCAGATGAATGAGAATTACAAGGAAATATAGCAAGGAAATTGTGACACATCGCGGCTAAGATCTGAGTGAACCCATAAAATGTACTATGAAGGTCCTACTAACCTTTGCCTGATGTATGCATAACCTTGGTTGTTAAAATGTTCAAATTTATTGACAACCTACATTTCTTTTTATTTGAAGAAAGTCAAATAAAAGTATGAAAACTTCAGGGTGGTTGATTTTTCACGTACGTTTTGGAGTAACGACTGAACACATAGAATGAATGATATACAAGGGGATTGACAAAAGTCTTGGGCCTGACCATGAAGGAGTCACAGGAGGAAGATGAAACTTGGCACATTTAAAGTTCATCATATTTGCACTGAATGTGTAAAGTACGCGTTTGTTTTTTCAATGAGTTTTCCCGCTACGGTGCACGGCGCAATGTACCCTATTGACCGGATCTGCTGCTCCAAAGATTTGACAAAACAATGGAAAAGGAGGCCAGAGCTGTGATAAAATTTCTGATGTTTCAGGGAAAAACACCTACATTTTTTGGAAACCATGGTGACAGTAGATGAGACTTGGGTACACCATTATGACCCCAAATCCAAAATTGCCAGCATGCAATGGAAAACCTTGGGTTCCCCAACACCTGTCAAGCCGAGGGCGCAGAAATCTGCAGGAAAAGTGATGCTGACTGTTTTTTGGGATGGCAAAGGTGTCCTTTTGAAAGATTATCTGCCTCGTGGCAACACAGTTAATGGACAGTACTATGCAGATCTTCTCACAAAACTAAGAAAGGCTGTGACCAGCAAACGAGGGATAACGCGCACTCAAAATCTTCATTTGCTTCAAGACAACGCGCCCTCTCACAAAGCACGGCTTGTGCAGCTAGCAGCCAACGATTTGAATATTGAAATTCTTCCACACCTACCATATTCTCCAGATTTGGCTCCATCAGACTTTTTTCTATTCCCAAATCTTAAAAAACAGCTAAAAGGAAATCATTTTGACAGCGATGAAGAGGTTATACTGGCATGTGATGACTGGTTTAGTTTGAAACATAGGGTGTTCTACTCCCAAGGTCTTTTCAAAGTCAAGCAGAAATGGCAGAAGTGTGTCAATTCAGACGGTGGTTATATTGAAAGGGAATAAACACTATACAAAATTTCAGCTCTCTGTGACATGTCCTTCATGGTCAGGCCCGATACTTATGTCAATCCCCTTGTATCTCTGGCATACTGAAGATCCCCTGGATGGCAGATAAAATAACCTCTACAATTGAAGGACTTTAAACTAAAGACGAGCCTGGTATCCCAATTATAAAGTGAGTTAAGCAACAACTCTGGTGGACTTGAACCAGTTATAAAATTAAAACTAAACTCACGCCCCAAGTGTAAGCATAATGAAAAATGAAAGAATCGTCCCACAAGGATGAACTAACAAACCTAGGCACGGTTACACTACTTCCCAGGTTTGCAGCAGTTCATTACAGACAATGAAATAGATTTTAATGCAGATATTGTTTCTATAATTCAAGGACACTTATCTCAACTCAGTGTTCATTTTGAAAAACACTTTACTGAAAACTGTGACAGGTTTTAGTGGCTTCAAAATCTCTTCAGTAGTGATGCTCCTTCGGACATTCAGTACTGCAGAAGAGGAAGAACTGATAGAACTTTCATAAGACTCTTCACTACAAGCGAAGCTTCCATCCATGGCATTGCCAACATTTTGGTTTTCAGTAAAACAGGAGTTCCCAAGCTTGAGCAAGAGAGCTCTGAAGATATTAATTACTTTTGTAACATCCTATGTCTGCGAGGCTGGGTTTTCAACAGTGGCTGTTATAAAAACCAAGTTCAAATCAAGACTTGATGTGGAGAAGGAAATGAGGGTAGCTGTATCTCAATTGGTGCCAAGATTTGACAAGCTGTGTAACAACAAGCAAGCTCAAGTTTCAAACTGACGTGACTGTTAGTTTATTCATCATATTTTTTTTAATAGTTTTACTGTACACGTTTTTTGATATGGAGATTGAATAATGAGTGCAGTATATCAGTGAAGGATTTTCAGACAAAAATATTTAAAAAATGTTAGAAAGAAACTACTTTATCTGTGCTGTTTTCTTTTTTATAGTAAGGGTTAATCAAAGTGCACTATGTGTATATTTTTTCTTGTATGTGTAATTTTTTCACAAATTGCCCAATTGCATTAAAAAAAAATTACATTTAAAAAGTTACATTGTTTAAAAGCTTTTCCAAAGCTCTCCTCTCAAAAAAAGTTAGGCTGAATGTCGAAACATCGCTAAAGTTTTTCCCAGTTATCCCACAGGGGAGCCGCAGAAAGAATGTAGTTGGTCAGGGGAGCCATGGACTCAAAAAGGTTGAAAACCGCTGTACTATTACAATAAGCACCATTTGTAACTCTAATAGAGGTTGTTGCTATTTAACGGCCCTCCGATGGCCGAGGACGTGCAATATTTTCACAATTATAACTGCTTGCGCCCCATCTCTATCAAAATAACTATTTAAATCAACGTGCACACCATTTTCACTCTTGTATTCGTCGCTAGATCTATCAGTCAATTTTTGAAACATGTTTCTAGCTTATTCAGCCGTTAGACGAGATGTACAAGCATTTTTTGTGGTCCTATCACTAGTTGCCACGGTAAACAGTTTTACACGATTTGGTAACTAACCCATAACGCTGAAAAATATGAACATAATATCAATTTTTCAGTGTTCTACAACAACCATGCTTTGGGAATTTGTTTTCCGGTGGCAACTTAAAATCTCGAACCAGATCTGAAAGTGTTTCAGTACATTTTTCATTCGTTTTATTACTAAAATTAGAACGACGCTCTGAGCGGCTTGCGGTCCAAATGATAGGATTTCAAAAGCCGGTCCCACCGGCTCGTGGTAGTTAAAGTGTTAATAGCCTTCCCTAACTCCAAAACTGACTTCAGGTGTGGACGAGTGGTGTGGATTTAAATAAGGAAATTTTTTTTCCTCCTTCGTTTAAAAAAAAAAAATTCCACAGTAGTAATAATTGTTTTTTTTCAGTTTTTAGCCTGATCTACCATCTTTATGGTTTAAGTCGTCTGTGTTAGGAGCCTTTTTGCCAGTTAACAGCAGCGATAGATTAGACAACTGATAACAGGGAGGAGGTAACACGGTAAAATCAGGCACTTTTTTTTTATTTCTCTTAATTTGTTAGGCAGCACTGTATCATTTTCTTCTTTCTTTCACGGGTAAGTCGCAGTCAGTTATTTGCCATGGCTGAGCGCGCAAAACTTAGAACAATGCTAAGAGAGGAAGCAAGGGAAATAGGACTACAAGGTGAAGTATAGCTAGCTTTTGTGAACGAAGAACTCGACAGATATAAGGCGGAGAAGAAGGAAGGAGTGTCGCGAAATTGGTTTCAAGTCATTGCAAATGAGTTCAGTTAGATTTATAAACCCATCTACGATCGAGTGACCGCTTTCAAAATGGCGGCGTATCAGCGAAATGTGTATCGGACAGAGGAAATCGCCAACGATAATAAAAGCAGAAGGGAATCAGTATGAAAAAGATTTTACATTTCAGTACAGGGAAGGATTGTGTATAACTGCATATAAGAAGGAACGGTAGGAAGTTCTCATTTTCGGAGATATATGCGTATTTCGGCTGCCCACAGTTACGCTAACAGCTGGTAAACCCACTTCTGTTCGAAATATTAAAATCAACATATAACAGTTTGGGAATTTACATGGATAGGAAGATAGAGTTTTATCAGCTGTATAAAACTAGATAAGATGGAACAATATGGATATTATATATGCTGAGAATGAGAAAGGCAAAATTTCAGTCGACGCACAGATCGGCTGAAATCACGGTTCGGGAAGGATTTTTTCAGGTCTAGTCTTAGGCTGTGACGTATCTGCTCTCCGATACGTTCGCGCTATCGTATATAAAGCGTTTCGGTAAAACTCTGAGAAGACCCAACGCAAGAGGTTGAGACAAGACTGAGGGCAGATAACGCCACGACTCTAAATCCATCTGAAGTGTGAGCGGATCGCCAGAAAATTTCAGTCTAAGTGTCTGGAGTCTGAGGGTAAGCGAATTTACGATAGCTATCCTGTATAATAATTTATTTTATTTTGTATTACAGGTTCATTTAGAATTCACAAAATATGCCTGTATAATATTCATTGATATAACGTATTATTATTTTAATATGATTTATTCATGTGCTTAGTGGAAGATGGTGGCTTGTACAAAAACGTATCAAAACTAGCCCCACAGCCAAATAGAAAATATTTATTATATTTAATGCTGTATCTCGTCGATATTAAATGCATTATCGCTTACGAAGATAAAGGCAGTCCCATGGCAGAGATTGTCATAGGGAAATGAAGTGTTAGAAACTTCATCATGGAAGATCCCAGTTTACGAGGTTAAGGTGACTAGTCCCCTTCCTCGCTGCCTTTGCCTTCCCTAGTTCGAGCGCACAACTTCGTACCCATTTACAGCTAGTAAACTGGAGTGTTCTACAGCCAGTTTCAGTAGAAAGCAACCTGATCACGTGGTCACTCACTTTCTTTATTTTTGTATTACTTTTGTGTAGATGCTAAGGATAGCATCAGTATTTGAATTCGTACTTGATATGATTTGGAAGGATCAAGTTATAGAATATGAAGGGATGTATAGGAGCGGAATAAACCAGATGATGTTTATTACTGATATGTTAATATTAATTCTATATCATTGAACTGATGTTACTTGCTATGACTGTATAACTTTGACACCTGATGACTGACTTGTCTGACTTATGTGCTAGTCAGTTACACTTAATTGAAATGTTAATATTAATGCTATATCACTGAAATGATGTCCTTACTTACTATGATTGTATAACGGTGACATCTGATGACTGACTGGTCTGACATCTGTGCTAGTCAGCTACAAGTCTAGCCAGATACTAGCCAAGGCTGATATGTTGCAGGTTCCATGAAATAACTCAAACCAGACTGTCCAGTATCAGAAGCGGTGTAGTTCATCCGAGGCAATCCCACAAAAGTGCAGGACCCCAAAGAGTGAACTTCAACTGGTCATTGGCATCCCTACTGTTGGGCCTACCAAGTCTGATATCAGCAAAGGACAGTTTCAGCAGTATCAAGTTGGAAAGATAAGTGTCCTGTTTGACACTGACCACCTATACATGTGAAACAGCCAATAGTTCAAAACAATAATTAACCATACAGAAACCCAGTCAACTGATGACAGTTATCCTTAAATTCAAAGGACTAATAACAGTGATTTCAGTAACTTTGTTATTTAAGATCTTGAAGTCTAAACAGACAATAATAGTAATTGTGTGAATATTTTTATATATATGTGTATACTCTTTTCCAACTAGTAGAAATAGAATATTAGTGTAATTATTAAACTATTTTAACTGTACCTGAGGATTTATTCACTTTTTCCATTTTGTGGGTTCAGTGAATGTACCTTTTACTTATCCCCTAGGCAAAGTCACTCAGCGTGCCAACCTAAGTCCACCATATTTTTATATACCAACAATTATTGAAACAATTTAAAAATGATCTTGTATTATTATGTTTCCGCTACATTAAATAACTACTGTATTCTATTCTTTGTAGATTATTCAATATTTTAATATAAATAGGAACAAATATCAATACAAATATTATGTTTTGCAAAATTTAAGTTCTGAACACATTAGTTTGAAATTTTATAATAAAATTGCCATATGTATATTTTGTTAAGACAGAAAGTCCAATAGTTTGAAGAACAAAACAATTAAATAAACCAAACATAAAACACGTTATTAAAATTTTAATATGAGTAATCATTGATTATTATTGATCTGAGTCATTAATCAATTAATGGGACCCATGTCCTTGCTTCTCCTTGGTTAATTGTTCAATATCAGGTGTGTATTTTGTCAATTTCAGCTTCACACAGGCTTCTGAATGCACAGGTGTTAGGCGACTTCTCTGTGGACTTAAAACAGCTTTCATGTGTGAGAAAATTTGTTCACATGTATAAGTTGACCCAAAAGCCGAAAGTAGAGCAAATGCAACTTTCTTCAAACAGATGAACGCTTCAGGCAGGGATGTCCAGCAGTTGAGGATGGCAGCTGACTTTTCCAAGCAACTTCCTTCAAGAGTTTTTCGCAATTCTACAAATTTTATCGTCCATAACTCTGATGCCTTGAATTCGATGTGTTGCATTTCAAAATTGTCAACATCCATCCACTCGAAAAGAGAAAGGTCAAATGGGATGTTAGTATGATCAATTAAGTCGGGCTTGATGAGGTAAGAAAACATGGGCCCGTGAATTTTGAAGTCTTGACCTCGTTTAGCAAACTCTCATTTGAGCGCTTCAACGTATTTCTGAAGCTCATCTCTGTTGACAGTAAATCGATTTGAATGAGCCTTTACGTTTGGAAAGTACTTGTATGTGTTAGTGGTAATATCTCTGCAAAATGTGTCTAATTTTGACGCAAATCCTTTCCAGTGCTCAAAAAGATCAAGTACTGTTTGACCCTGCCCGTGTAAACGCAAGTTTAATTCATTCAGATTTGTAGTTATGTCAGCCAGAAACATCAGCTTGCACAGCCAGTCCTCGTCATTCAATTCCGGGAAATGTTCTTTTTCATCAAGAAACACCTTGATTGCTTCTAGACATGATACAAATCTGTTCAAAACATTTCATCAAGAAACACCTTGATTGCTTCTAGACATGATACAAATCTGTTCAAAACATTACCTCGACTAAGCCAACGAACATTGCTGTACAGCGGGAGGTCCGCATATGCGCTCTCCATTTCTTGTAGAAGAGATTTGAATTGCCTGTGGGTCAATGAAGAGCGAGAAACTATGAAGTTAACAATCTTGACAACAGTTTCCGTTACAGAGTTCAAGGATAGTGACGAAATCTTCGCACACGAATTCTCCTGGTGTATAATGCAATGGAATCTCAATACTTGACGTCCACTACGATCTTCAAGAAGTTTAACAAATCCTTTGTTCTTTCCGACAAATGCAGGGGCGGCATCAGTAGTAACACAGAATATTTTATTCATGTTAATGTTCTAATTTTCAAAATAGCTTACAAATGCAGTTATAATGTCCTCTCCCTTGGCTGTACCATCAAAAGGTATCAAGCAGCACAGTTCTTCATAAATACGGTCGTTGTCACAATATCGCGCAACTATAGCTAGGCGCGCCACGTCATTCACATCGACACTTTCGTCAAGAGCGACACTAAATACAACAGCTTGTTGTAACCCGGTTGTTTGTTTTACCGTTACATTTTCAGCCATATCAGTTATGCGCCTCTCGATTGATCTCGCAGAAGCCGGTATTTCTCGAATCCGAGACAGTATTGTTTCTTTATTTGGTAAATCACTAAACAAAATTTCAGCACTGCTCAAAAAAGTTTCCTTGATGTATTCTCCATCTATGAAAGGTTTGCCCTTCGAAGCCACACACTGTGCAATTTTGTAACTACATTCGGTAGTTTTATTTTTGGTTCCAATTACTTGACTAAAAATACTACTTTGTTTTTTGTATCCAGAAACAACCATTTTTATGGCTTCACTTTTCTCCTCAGAGTTTTTAAACATGGACTGATGTTTGGTTTGATAGTGTCTTTGTACACTTGACGTACGGCACACGACACTTTCATAACATAAAGCACAAACAGCACGATCCTTTTGTTGTGTGAATTCATATTCGTTTGTCCAAAAGTCTTGAAACGAGCGTATATCAAGTTTTTTTTTCTTTTTTGAGTCATTTTAACGGCACCGCATTACTTAATAACCACACCAACTTTTGTGCTGCGGTCAACGGACTGTACGGGCATGAGTATGCGACAGCCGAGAGAACTGTAGAGGTGGTGGTGGTCGGGAGAGAGGGGAAGGATAGGACGGAAATATAACTTCGTCGAGGTCAGTCATTGTTGCTCCAAACTCACACTGGGAGTCAAAAACTGCGAGCGAAAACGAAATAAATACGCTCGTCCAGGCGCTAGCCAGACACTATTGCGTAATTATGATATTACGTCTCCACTTGCCCGTCAAAATTCGCTTGGGATTCTTTTCAAGAATCTCATCCTGCAAACTACGGTAGCAGGTAGACGCCAGACTAGCGGGCACCGCAAAGTATAACCACTCCCCTTGAAATTCGTTGAAGAATGTTTGTTCTCGGAAACGGTCCGTAAAAACAAAGACTTACGTGCAGTATAGTATGATCAGGCCTTTAGTTTGCATCAGGTGGCACATTCTTACCTTCAATGTCTAAAAACTTTCGTTTTGAAGGGTTGTGAAAAAGGGTATAGCTTTAAAAGAATTATATGCTTCTATTTAATTAAAAATTCATTTTTTTTTAAAATGAGATCATATACTGTACAGTATTTTAATTCACTCAGCGTGCCATTGAAAATCGTTCCACGTGCCACGCTTGGCACGCGTGCCGTAGTTTGCCGACCCCTGATATACGACATGTTGAAGAAAGCTTTACTTGAGCGCTTCGAAATGAACGCTCGAAATTTTTGCAACTGTTCCGGAACAGCAGGAAGGAAGGAACCAAGACGTTTGCCAAGTTCGTTTCCCGTCTGAAGGGATATTTGACGAAGTGTTTGGAGCTTTTATAGCTTCCTTGCACATTTGAAGGGTTAGAAGAGCTCATTCTAACTGAGCAGATCAAAAGCACTTTGTCAAATGAAACCCGTAGATTTCTTGCTGAACAGGGAGCTGTAAAGCTGGAAGACACCTTAAGTAAGTTTGAGCGATATACCAATGCGTTAGCCGAGCTCCCAAGCTCAAAACGCAAGCTTACCGATGAGCCTTCTCGCAAAAATAACCTAACAGTCTTCCCATTCATTTTCCCATCAACACCCAGGAAAAACTTTACCTCAGACCCCTCACCTTTCCCCAAAGGAAAATCGAAATTATAAAAACTCGATACCTCACCAACACCCATGATCAGCCCAAACGTCGCTCATGGCAACCAGGCTAGAAAGGACACTACAAAGGGAAAACCCCTGCGCAAGGGACATCTGATCAGAGCAAACACACTGGGCCAAATCGAATAGGTTGTTTGCAAGCAGACTCGCAAAGGAGTAATAATGTTAGTGATTCTTAACCTGAGGGTGAGAGGCCTTCTACGCGAGGAACTGTTACATTGAACGGGACTTCAACTTATTGTTTGTTTGATACAGGTTTGAGTTTTATTGTATTGTTGCGAGGCATTTGGTCAAACCTAGTCAAGAAACAGAAGAAACCGTCAAATTATGTGGAGTTTTCAAAGATGCACCCATAACGCTTCCAGTCGCACTCGTGGAGATACACTCCGATTTCGTCCGAGGTGTTATTAAAGCGGCTTTAATGGATGATCCGATCTACCCAGTCATACTTGGATGTAGATATGTGTTTATAGGGAGACCGAAAGAGCCGATTGTGGCAGCAGTAACGACAAGATGGTAAACCAAAAAGGAACGGTAGTCTGCACCTAATATGTTACCTATGGAACTGAAAGAGGCGCAACTAAAGGACCCTACCTTGGAGCCCTGCTTTAGAAATTGCCCATGGCCAAGGACCCCATACACAACGGAGACATATTTTCTAAGGATGGAGTGCTGTATCGAAGAACCGGTGACCCTGAACAGGGACATAATCAGCTCCTAGTACCGACGCAGTACAGAGACCAAATCTTAGAAATGGGGCACTCTCTTCCCTTTAGCGGACATATGGGACAAAACGCAACTATACAGCAAATAATTACTCACTATTGGTGACCAGGAATCAACACTGATATCATCAAATATGTGAATCCTGCGCCACGTGCCAACGTGTGGCACTCAAGCATTGGACACCCCCAGTTCCTATGGGAGAAATGCCAATAGTGGGGACTCCATTTGAACGGGTTGCAGTCGACATTATAGGACCCCTAGAAAGAACTAAAAGAAAGAACCGGTTTATCCTGACCTTAGTCGACACGTGTACTATGTGGGCCAAAGCTATACCGCTAAAATACACGGATTCCAAGCAATTCGCAGAAGCCCTAATGCAAATTTCTACACGGTTGGGATTCCCTCAACAAGTTTTGATGGATAACGGATCCCAATACCGTAGCCTCTTGATGGATGAGATCTTTAAGATCTTGAGGGACCAGCACATCTATATAAGCCCCTATAATCCGGCCGGAAGTGGGTTAGTAGACGTGTCAACGGAAGCCTCACCATGATGTTACGTAAGCTGGGACAAGAGAAACCTGAAGATTGAGACCTTTTCATTCCTGCAGCATTATTCGCCTACAGGGACGTCCCCCGGGCCTCTACAGGTTTACTACCAGCTGCACTTCTATTCGGCAGACCTATTAAGCGCCCGCTAGAAGCCTTACTACGGTCAGTGACAGACCAGAAGGCTAATGAGACAGTCGTCTCAGCATTCAAGTATGTATCGGAGTTAAAGGAACGGCTAAAACTAGGATGGGACCTAGAACTCAACCAACCTTAAGCGAGCACACATGAAGCACGCTAAACGATACAACAGAGAACGAAAGAGAGAGAATTGCAACCAGGGGAGAAAGTTCTGTTGCTACTTCCTACCGGAAACAACAAACTACGTATCGGATGGGAAGGGCCGTTTACCGTCCTTAAAAAGATCTCGAGAACTTCTACGAGATCTCTATTAAGGGAAAAGAAAATGTGTACCATATAAATCTGTTAAAGAAATATTTGGAAAGACCGGTGCCTTCTTCCCAACATCTCCTGGTGGTCGCTATGGCAACCGAAGATGGGGAAGATGACGATAGTTGCATGGAATACCCACTGCAACAAAAGGAGTCGTTTAAAGATGTTAAATTCGGCGACACTCTCTCAGAAGCACAACAGACAGAAACTAAGGCGTTACTGAAACAGTACTCGGCAGTCTTAACGGACATCCCTGGTTGAACACATCTCGTAGAGTTTGATATGAAGCTGACAAACGAGGCACCTGTGCGAACCAGAGTTTACTCGATCCCGTATGCGAAAGCTAACACGTTACGTGGAGAGATAGACAAACTACGTCAAGCTGGGATTAGCGAGTCTACATCTTCTTATAGCTCAAGCGTCGAAATGTTGCAGAAACCTAATAAGGAAGTTCGGCTATGTATTGACTATCGATTACTTAATAATACAGTCACTGAATTCCAGCCTGAACCACTGCAAAACGCTTCTGAACTGTTCACCAAACGTAGCAACGATAAAATTGTCTCCAAGATTGACATGAGTAAAGGTTATTACCAAATACCAGTCAAGGAGGAAAGTAAACCTTTATTAGCCTTTAGCACCAGTGAAGGACATTATACTTTCAATTATGTCTTTCGGTTTGCACAACGCGCAAGGAGTCTTCACCGGGACGGTGAGAAAGCTTTTAGAACCATTGCAAAGTCCAAACATACACAATTTCATGGACGACACACTTATTTCAACGGATAACTACGAAGAACATATTGCTACGGTGGCTTTGCTCCTCAGGAGACTACAGGAAGCTGGCCTCGCCGCCCGACCTAGCAAATGTTTAATCAGCTTTGAAAAGCTTGACTTCCTAGGGCATACTATTTCTCAAGGTTGTATGTGGCATGTGGCCAAAAACATCGAGAAAATACGTTCAGCAAAGAGGCCGAAAAACAAAGAGAGACACAAGTTCTTTCCTTTCACTTTGTGAATACTACCAAAAGTTTATCAAACACGTCAATGGTCTTACGGCGCCTCTCACTGACCTCACAAGAAAGGGAAAATCCGATAAGGTTGTTTGGACCGCACAGTGTGAAAGCGCTACGTCACTCTGAAGGAACAAATGTCAAAATACCCCATTTAAGGTTACATGACCTTAAGAAACCTTTCGTTTTGCGTGTAGATGCCAGCGGACAGGGAATCGGATCAACATTGCTTCAGGCAGATGACAAGCATCCAAACCTGTTATTTCCAGTTGCATACGGCAGCCGTAAACTGAATACAGCAGAAAGGAATTAGTCGACCGTGGAGAGAGAACGTTTGGCTTTCGTGAAATGAATCAGGAGACACCATGAATATCTATATGATGTTTCATTCACGGCACAAACTGATCATGCTCCATGGGCATTCCTAGGAGCCAAGAAGGAATTTAACGCAAAGATTATGCGTTGGGCTCTACGGTTAAGCGTGTACTCGTTCAAAGTACAATATAAACCAGGAAAGGAGAATGTTGGAGTGGATTTTATGAGTCTAAATTGGAGCATGGAGGAGGATGATGCAATAGAGGATAGCAATCATTCGATAGCTAAGGATGACAGTAGTTTTATTTCCATAAATGAGATATGAATGGATTCCACATCTTCAAGCCCGGACGAACAGTGACATCTAATGGAAATATAGCCTACTGTATCCGACAGCCTTTCGTGACCTCGGCGTAATTTTATAATTCACTAGCAAGCCATGCATTAACACCCCGCGTTTACTCATATTTAATCCACGCCTCTTTTTCTTGAAATGTAAACAAACAGACATATCACCAACTTCCGCGACCTGCCAGCATAACAGGCAGCGAGCTCTGATTTGTTTACCTAAGTTTCTCACGCGAGCGGATCTGTCAATCATCAAGATAGCAGACAGACGCACTTGAGATAAACACTTAACCCTTTGATCTTCAGATACGGAAGGAATTTCTGACGCCGATTAGCATTTCATCTCGAGACGCGAGCGATTTTGAAAGAAACCCCGTTATCGGGACGAGGGCCTTTAATGTTGGTCAAGCAGCGCTCGAATAGAGAAACGGCGGCCGGCTAAGAGAACTTTTCATCTGGTCCACAGTTTCTCAATTCTTATAGTTCGAACGTTAATGCGAAATTAACAACATTAGGGATCAGAGAGCCAATGAATATATATATAAACTGCGTCTTTCTCAAATCTGTAATCATTTGTCGTACACAACAATATTTCGGAGAGTCTAAACACGTTAGCTAGAACCATTGTGAATAGATGTGTTAATAGTTCGTGGGGATTTCATTTCTGTATTTCTGGCACGATCTGATCAACGGCTACCAGCGGGTTTTTTATTAGGCTTTATTTGGTCTATATTTTGGTCCATTGTGGTCTATGTTGGCCTTTTCTCCATTTACTGATCGGGGTAAAGTTGTCTTCGTCTGGCTTACGCGTCTCCAAGTTCAGTTGTGAATAGGACCGGCCACAGAGACTAACTAACATTTTAATAGTAAATTAACTGGACTATAAACACCAGAAATTATTTATGCAATTTTATCAGCCCACTGGGGTGTAAAAGAAATAACAGTTCTCCCGACTTCGGATAGTCGTATCCAAGTGGATTTGTATTCAGAAGAGTTACGCTATTTCAGAATCGGCACTAACCAGAGTCGGCCGATAGGATTTACCATCATTATCAATTAACAATAATTAAGAGTTTGTTAGCAATCAGATGTTTTCATACTGTTTACCGTGAACACCAGATAGCTCAGAGTTTCGGAATTAACTATTCAAGGTGATATTGTTTATCCAGGAAATCAACCACAAAATTATGTGTTCCCCTTATAAAATTTAATTATTGCAAAGGAGGGACTGGGGCCCAATTCGGAAGATAATTACTCTGAACCTTATATACATATTCATGGATTTTTACGTCCAACAGATTGTTTCTTCAAGAATATGGTAAGAAACGAGATTGTGTGGCCATGTATGACAGAAAGAGAGTGAAATATTTTCTTTAGTGCAGGAAACATTGTAGCATCTGCACTATGTTTGACTATTGCTTAATTTTATTGGATAATGTTTAGTGGGAACTGTGTTCTTTCTCTACTGTCTATACTGTAACCTAGTGCTAAACGTTTAACCTTTGGGGTTATTAACTCGTTGGGTTCTTATCTTCTCAATGAGGGGAGGGCACTGGTATTTTATTTTTCTATATATGTAATTCTGATGTATTTGATGTTTCTCTTATTTAGATATTCGATGTTGTAAAGTTTAATGATAATAAACAACAAAAGAGCTAAACTTTGTGTGTTGGTCAAACCCATACCCAAATTAACCATAGTTTTTTTCATGTTTGTGTGTCTTGTTGTCACACAGCTGTGTGTGAGTGTTAGTGAAACTTATATTTCTCAATAAAGAGAGATTCAAGATTGTCTTATACTAAATTATAGTCTTATAAATAGGCTGGACTAGAGAAACTACTCAGTCCAGAGACAGATCTTCTCCTTAAACTATCCACTCGTGAAAAATCTATTTCTTACACCTGTACTTCTCACGTACTATCACCATCCTATACTCAAGCGGGACCTTACATAACTTTAAAACCTATCTAAGCACGACATACATATCGCCTCTTCTGTCGCATCCCAGGATACGGTCTTTAATTTTTTGGTGGGCAGCTTTATCACCTTTAACTATCTGAGTAATACAACGATCGAGGGAAGCACGTCCCTTTTTGGCATCTGTCTTCAGGCTTATCACTGTCGAGCTGAGAATATTAGGAATTGGCTGGCTTGCAATGTTCCTACTCATTCTGCAATGTAAGGACCAGAATTTCTGTGTTTTGTCAGTGCCCACCTGTGTCACAAAGGCCTCCCACACTGTGTCTTTGGCTTCTATTGCCAAGCCCTTGAAGTAATTGATGACCCTTTACTTTTTCTCCTTAAAATCTTCCACCTCTTCATCACTCATTGTCCTTCTCTTTCGTGCTATTCGCCATAACTTTGTCTCTCTTTCCTTTTCCAGTCATGCTGTCTTCACTGTCTCATGGTGGTTGTGTAAAATGTGCGTGAGTTGTTTTTTGTTTCGCAATTTAATGCAATATGTGCACAGGGCTACAACTATCATGTGAGTCTTATGATACTGGAAAGTCTGTTTCGGTTTCCTGTGTCTGGTGGCCTTTCCCTTCGCAATGAGTACTTCTTCTTCTTCTTCTTCCTCCTCGTTCGCCCTGAAAAGGACGGTGGTTGCATTGTGTCTGTTTACGCCGTAGCTGTGATATCTGCACCTTTCGGTCGACACATCCGACTTCAGCACGGCATTTTTTAGGGACCGGGTTTGCCTTCCCATTGCGATTCGTACTCGCTCAGCCAGACTGCACTGCTGCAGACTGTTTCCAGGACCACCACGTGGAGGTGGAGTACGGTCTTGACCAGCTCTGGTTCGCTGATCCTTATGCAAGCAAGCAGTCAAGCTATGGGTCGCTGACTGCATTCACTATTGATGCATCTTTGGGTCCCAATGAGTACTACAAAAGGTAGATGATCGCTTTGCTGAGGTTGCAATACATCCCGACGGGCAACGGTGGCGGCAGCATTATAAATCAATGCCAGATATATGACACCTTCAGTATCCCCTGGTCCAGATGCCAGTCTTGTTGGGGCGTCTGAGAGGGGTAGAGACAAAACTAGGTATTCTGAGAAGAATAGAGACAGAAATTGATATTCTTTCGCATACCTGTCAACATGTACGTCAAGCCCGTACAACGTACGGGAAATTGATACCTTTAGTTTTGTACGCCCGTACAAGGTTGTTGTACGAATTTTCTAGACAAAAAAATATTCGCTAATACATGTTTTTTTTAATCCATTGTTTTTTAATTCTGGGACTTCTCGGCATCCATTTTTAAAACGAGATCTCTCCCGCAACAAATCATATCCTTTAATTCCTTATAATTCTGCCAGTAAGTTTGACGTCTCTCAAACATATTTGGACTCTCGACAAGACAAGAAGCATTTTTATCGTTATTTGTTATTAACAACGATTGCGACTAACCATTGACGCCATTAAAAAAAAACAGCTAAGTATCTGATATTGTATTCATAATATGGTGGCAGAAATGAAGCACTATGGATCATGTGGTCGTCTTTAGCCCAATATGCCCTGATGACTACTGTTTGGTAAGAATTCAATTACAGATTTATAATGGGTAAGTTCGAAGTTTATTATTCGTTATTTTTAACGTACGATGTTGTCTTGGGTTGTTTTTTTTTTGGGGGGGGGGAGGGGGGGGGGGGCATTTACTATATATCAATACGATGGGAAGACGGAACAAAACAGGCAACGACGCGTAGGCTTATGTCTAGATTACTACGGTAATTGAGCCGAAATAAATTCTGTAGGTGGGAAAAAAAATTGTCTGTTGCAATAGTTTTTATTGTTTTTTTTTTCGTTTTTTTTAAAGTCTGATATGGGTGTTTTCTTGCAAGATATTATTTGTTTATAAGCTGGGAACAGAGGTAGGTTTAGCGTTAAGGTTAGCGTTATTTAATGTGTTTCTTAACGTGCATCGTAGGGATTTGCGTCAAGAGATGAAACTCCGAAATACAGTTACGCGAGGCATCTTTGAGCAAAGTCAATTACGAGAGGGCGTCAGTGTGATTATCGACTCTTATTACTGTGTTTGTTTGGTTTTTTTAAATGAAATAATTAATTTTTTTATTATATCAGAACCATCACGGTGTGTGGGCACGTTATAACGCGTGAAAAAGCTGTAAATACAATTTTCCATTTTCTTTTTGTTTCTTGCTGAGCAAAACGGTGAGAAAGATGTACTTTACCTTTTTGGTGGGAATAAAGAACAGTGGGACGAGTTCTTCTGTGCCATCGTCGTTAGAGTCAGAATTATAGAAACGGTATAGAATTAGGTTTATGATTCCTAAACCTAACTTTTTACACCTCCAACCGCTCCCCTTTTTATTGCTTCTCTAAATTAGGTTGAAATGAAGGACAGTAGACCATCTGTTTGATACGGACTTAAAAAAGAATTCAGAAACAACAGCTCGAAGACAGGGTCAGAGGTCGTGGTAGTAGTCGCAATATTTTGCATAATAATGACCGTTTTTTTCATTGGAATAATGGTAGGGCAATGTATTCTCAGAGCATTTTTTATTATATTGTTACATATATGTAGCATCCATATCATCACCACAGATATAGTTCTAATCTTTCCGTTATAAAATGAATTATTTTCTAGGGCATTTTACAAAACTAACACAAACATCACCATGTTATGAATGCTGTGATAACCTTAAAGGATTTGACACATTTTAAATGATTATCACTCACATAAAGAAAAATATGAGACTTTATTAAGTTCATTTGTCGTTTTAAAACTGTACCGCACATAATATGTTAATATATTTTGTGCGTAAGGTTTTTGTGTGTACGTAAGGTTTTTACGTGATTTTACTGGTCCGGCGTATAGGTTTTCGTCTCATGAGGTTGACGGGTTTGAAGGGGTAGAGACAGAACTTGATATTCTGAGAGGAGTAGAGACATGACTTGGTATTCTGAGAGGGATAGAGACAGAACTTGATGTTCTGAGAGGGAAAGAAACAAAACTGGATATTCTGACAGGGTAGAGACAAAACTGGATATTATAAGAGAGACTGAGACAGAACTTGGTATTCTGAGAGGGATAGAGACAGAACTGGGAATTATGAGAGGGAATGAGACAGAACTGGGTATTCTGAGAGGGACAGAAACAGAACCTGGTATTCTGATAGGAGTAGAGACATAACTGAGTATTCCGAGAGGGATAGAGATAGAACGTATGCTTAACGTGGCTACATTTAAGTTCGGAATGAAAACTTACCCGAATTATTCGAAAATTCTAGTTAACATATATCGATAAAGCCAAAGAAGATAAATGACTGGGACCTGCAGAACAAGGTGACCATACATCCGGATTTTTCCAGCTTTTTATGCCTAAACTGTGCATCCAACTGGATTTGTTTTTATTTATTTTGAAATATCCTGCTTTTTCCTGATATACTAAATTAAATGAAAGACTCCACTTTGAAAATTCCTCATTTGAATTTCACTTTCGACGACTAAAATTCAAAAGAATCGAGCTAATAATGTATCATCAATCCTGCAAGCTTTCATGTTCTTGGATTGTTTATACAGAAATAGACTAAATCATGTTACTTTAACTCAGTTTTACAAATTTTTGCTCTATTTGTTTATTGCCCCCTGTTAGCAAAAAAATGCACTTTGAATGATAAACATTAGGTGTAGTCATTTAAAACTTTATTGTCTTTTACAAATAATTGTAATTTTATAATTGAATTAAACATTAATTAATGACATAAATTTTACACAAACTCACTTTGTGACAAACTTTTAAAAAAAAAAGTATATATATATATATATATATATATATATATATATATATATATATATATATATATATATATATATGTGTGTGTGTGTGTGTGTGTGTGTACTGTTTGCTTGGGCCATTCTAGTTTTAAACTGAGAAGCATCTCCCATCTGAAGTTACTCGTCTGCACATCTATTTAAGTCTACTGATTTGTATTCATGTCACACTTCACATAGACACACATACGAATCATTAATACTGTTGCCTATTATTTGGTACTTTGTCTTGGGATCAGTTCTTTTGTTTAAAAACAAACTAATTTTGTGTCATTTTAGATGTAAGAATAAGTGACATTTGTAGCTTTACAAGCCCAATGTTTACATGTTTATTTGAAGCTTCTGCTTCTTCTTCTTCTGCGGTCAGTTTGTACTCATGCTAAATCTACAGGCCTGTCGCCAGGACGAAGTCCAGTCTTTTCCAGGTCAGCACGGCAGCCCCTGAGCTTCTGCTTGAGCTCAGCATCCCTTGGCCAGGTCATACGTCGTGGGTCATCATGGGTTGGGCAGTTTTGGAGAATGTGTTTGTGGGTCTGGATTCCGGTTCCACATGGAGTTCATTTGTGAGATTTCCTGAGGCGATATACATAACTAAGTAATCTGCAGTGGCCAGT
>JAMPIV010018960.1:110000-156753 GCA_024509875.1 Oreohelix idahoensis
GCTATTGATGTTTACATGTTATTTGTTTATATGTATAATTGTCTATATGTCCGTGGGCGGTTGGTGAGGTGACTAGCACAAGAAATACCGAGTAATATTGGTCTTGTACTAGTGTTCCATAGGGAGCAAATTTCTTAATTGAAATTTGCTAGCGACAACCTGTTGCTATTTATGTTAGTTGTTAAGACACGTTTTTCTTCGTTGTTTTTTGTTAATAATTTTGTGTTCCTTAGTTTTGTTTGATTTGTTCGTATTTGTAGATCTACTCTGTCCTATAATTTATTTCTATACACCATTTATGTTTATACACTGTGGCGTTATTTGTCTTGTTGATTCCATTGCAGTTATCATCACAGATTCTGTGATTATTTTCATTAATTTCTTTAGTTGGCTTATTTGATTTCTGCAATTGTTTTCATATTGTCTTTTATGCTTGTCCTTTGTAAATGTCTCTGGTTGACATAAGATATATGAGGTATATTTGAATACACTTATATGATAGTACAGGCCAGTACTTTATTATTATTATTACTGTACAAGGAAGTATACACGACCTGTTTAAGGCTTGTCTCCCACATTGATTGGGATAGAAAGATATTATTTTCCACAGGTACTCAAGTGATCATTTGTTCCATTATAAACAAGATAACCATATAAGGTCTTTGACTAAGACTAAGAGCGTGAAATAAAATTAAGTGAGTATACAAGTCTATAGTACAGACTTGTCTCCCATTAAAGTGGGATAAGGTAATTTATTTACTTTTTCAGGTTACTGATCAGATTATCAGACATAATGTCTAGTTTGTATTTTTCGGTCGAAAAGGAATACTTTCGTACAACTACTAAGGAAATAGAAGAATTCTTAGATTCCTACATTGAACAGGGAAAATCCTTTGGAATGACTAATGAGGAAGTAAACGAATTCTTGGATTACTACATTAAACAGGCATGTTCCATGCGTATGTTTACTACGGAATTACGAGAATACGTAAAAGATAAAATTGAAATGGAAAAACAAATAAGAGAAGCTGAACAAAAGAAATTACAAAGAGAATCTGAAGAAAAAAAGAAGCAAATGCAGCTAGACAGGGAAGCCGAGGAGAGAAAAGTGAAGAGGGAACATGAAGTAAAACTCTTAGCTTTGGAGTTGAAGTGAGCTTAATGAAGAACAATCATCTTTGTAAAAAACAGTCTCTTATTAGTGAGCTTGAACAAGTAAAAATGAACAATGATAAATTAAAAGTGGAGGCTGATAAACACAAGAAGATATATAATGATACACTCACTAATCTATTGAGTCAGAATGTGTTTCTAAGCCGCCAACTAGAAGATAAGAATGTGGTATTTCCAGAAAAGATTGAAGCCAAGAGACATGAAGATGACTTACATAAAGCAAACGTGGACCTTGCTAGTGTGCAAGATATGTGTTGCAAATTGAAAGGAACAATTCTAGAATTAAGTAAGAAGGTGAGTCTTCTGCGAAGTACTGCTATAAAGAAGAGTATGGAATCTCTGGAGGAGATTAAGGTGGTTAAGAATAAGAAGGATATTGAGATGCAGTCACTGCAACTGGAGTTAACACAGTTGACAGCGAATAAAGAAAAAAATAAGAAAATTAATGAACTTTCGACTACTCATCATAGTGCTGTTGAAGCACTTAAACTTGAACTTGTTCAAGAAAAGGCTAAGGTTTTAGAAGCTACAGCTCAGATGACAATATTAAGAAAGGATCTTAAAGATAGTATTGTTAAGGAGAAGACTTTGGCTTCTCAGTTACATGTTACAAGGTTGGATTATAACAGGGAAGTTAAAACCAATGAGAAAATGCATAGAGCTGCTGTTAGAGAGGAAGCTATGACAGAAATGGAAGTTACAAAACTTCGCAACAGAATTGATGGTTTATTAGATATTGTTTTGGAGAATAGAATGTTGTCTAATAATAAAGTGGATAGATTTCAACATAGAACAGATGTTCAACATGTTGCTAATGCAAAGAGCCAGCCTCTTGCACTCAATGCTCATGGTAACATGAAACAATATGTGAACAAATCTTTTCGTGGCAAATATGGTTTCCCACGGAATAACGATACTGCCTCTAATGGGAGTTGGCGTGAGGCCAACAAAGGTAAATCAAGTTTGGATCATGGTGAGGACTTTGATAAGTGTCATGATAAGATTCCTCATGAAAACTGTGCATCAACTTTTCAAATTCCTGATAAGTTGGTAAAAGAAAACAAAACTGTTAGTACACATCGTACTCAGCTTAGGCAGTATGATGTACCTGTTAAGCACATTGCCACAGGCAAAAATAACAACAGCTTTACTAAGAGAAATAACCGTGATTGTGGACAGTACCAAACCCGTCCATCACGTGACGGTTCTTCTTTAAAGAACTGGAGGCAATTTAATTGTCCCCAACATTATGGTTCCACTAACTATAAGAACTTTGATAGAGGTTACCAATCTCATAATAATTATTTTTGTGGACAACAAAATCCTACTAATAGGAATTTTGATCATAAGGGTAATAACACAACTTTTCATAACTATAGTAAATGGAGTTCAAATAAGAGCAATGGGCTCAACAGAGATAAGAATTTTGATAGATCTCGTTGTGATGGCACCTCTTTCTTCCTTGCTAAAGAAAGGGTCTCCTAATATAGTCCATTGGACTCAAGAATGTCAATCCTCTTTGGATAAGGTTAAAACTATGTTTTCTACTTCACCTATTTTAGTGTTACCTACTAAAGATAAGACATTTATTCTTCGTAGTGACGCTTCATCCACAGGGATTGGAGCAGCACTAATGCAAGAGTACTCTGGAACTCTGCATCCTGTGATGTATATTTCTCGGAAACTAAATGCCGCAGAGAAGAATTACTCGGTCCTAGACCGTGAGTTATTGGCTATGGTTTGGTCAATCCTGAAACTTCAAAGATTTCTTCTTGGCGCGCATTTCATTGCAGAAACTGACCAGAAAGCTCTTACGGCTATTCAGAGTAAAAATCTGAAGAGCACAAGATCAACGCGATACACGATTGCTCTTCAGCCTTTTCATTTTTCGGTGCGAGCTATCCGTGGTTCAGAAAATTTGATGGCAGATATCTTATCTAGATGCCCACATGATTCCACCTAACCGTTAGATCCTGAGATTTCTACAGGTCTAACTCTACTACATTTTTTTTCTATACTAAGATATGTACACATATGTAATATGTCATATATTGATTGTATCACTACTTAGCGGTTCATTGATGTATATTCACCGCTGATCTTTCTTTTGGATAAACTGATGTAGAAATTGTGGCATTGCCAGTATTGTAGTATGCGTTGGTGACACCTCTCTGGAAATATTTATACTTAGAGAAATACTTTCTCTAAGATCCTGAGATATATTCTCACGTTACATTTGTTTGGGAGAATAATAGTTGAACAAAGTCTGGAATGGAATTCACCACTATACATCGGATTTGTGGACTACGAAAAGGCATTTGACAGTGTAGACAGAGAATCACTTTGGAAATTGATGAGGCATTATGGAGTTCCCCTGAAGATCATTAATTTAATAAAGAAAACATATGAAGACATGGCATGCAGAGTTCTTCATGAAGGACAGCTTACAGAACCGTTTGGGATCAGAACAGGAGTGTGACAGGGATGCCTCTTGTCTCCATTTCTTTTCTTGCTGGCAATAGATTGGGTTATGAGATCATCGACGACACACAACGGGGATGGAATCCGGTGGACTCTGATTAAGCAGTTGGATGATCTGGATTTTGCTGATGACTTGGCTCTTCTGTCCCATAACCGTAATCAGATGCGGGACAAATTGAAAACGCTCGATGGGAGGTCACAGCAGTTGGGTCTGAGGGTGCACAGGGAGGGGACGGGGATAATGAGAATGAGTGCGGGTGGTGATAACAGGGTTGAACTTGAAGAGACACCAATACAGGATGTGGAATCGTACACATATCTTGGCAGTGGTATGGACGGAGTTGGAGGGACAGACGGCGATGTCAAAGTGGGGATGCAAAGGGCAAGGGGAGCTTTCGTTGCATTGGGAGATATATGGAGATCAAGTGAAATAGGATCCAACACGAAAATAAGAGTATTCGGCTCAGGTGTGGAGTCAGTCCTATTGTATGGCTCGGGGACATGGAGAACAACAAAGACAACAACCAAAAAGCTACAGACTTTCATAAATGGGTGCTTGCGTAGAATAGAGGGATTAAAATGGTATGACAAGGTTACCAACGTGGAACTGATGACAAGAACTGGACAAGTGCCAGTGGAACAAGAGATGAGAAGAAGACGATGGCGATGGATAGGACACACACTGAGGAAACCTGTTGATAGCATTACAAGGCAGTCCTTGTTCTGGAACCCCCAGGGCAAGAGAGGCAGAGGTAGACCAACAAGCACATGGAGACGAGAGTTGGAAACAGAGGTGAAAATGATGAGGAGAACATGGAAAGAACTTGAGATGATGGCACGTGACAGGAGGACTTGGCATGTGTTTGTTGAAGGCCTATGCTCCTTTGGGAGTGGAGGGTTATGAATGAATGAACATTTGTTTGGAATGCTTATCATCTGCGCATTATCATTCGTGCGTTGTGAGCCTGTTGTATGTTGCTCCTAGATGTATTTCAAAAAAAAAAAGTTCAATTTTTTTCCCGGGGGGTGTGGTAATCTGTTGCGCACATATTTTTGACGCACATATTACAAATGTACATTATGACTGGTTGATATGAAAAAGAGATTACTTTGGTTACAGTCAAAGTTATATCATCCATGATTTGATTTATACTTGTGATTATGTGGATGATCTCCCCTTGAATATTGATTTCGCGGATGAATACCGAATTTATGTAATTTCTCATTTGTTAGGGCCAGAAAATAGATTGATCTTGTTCAATATGTTTATGGCCTGAATTTATATGTATTACTTTTCTAGTACAAGAAGATTCAGTCTTATATTGTATATCTTTATATGTTTAGGTCGGACTATATTCTTTGTGCCGAAATTTGGCGCAGGTATTCGTTGTCCTACGAAGGCGTACTGAGTCTCGATAATGCCGCCTGATATGGCTGAGTGTGTTTCTTTGGGCTGGTCCCTTTTAAGGGTTGAAAAGTGATTTGTGCATGTTTTTCCAGGAGAAGTTTGTGTCTCTGCAAGAGTCCATTTGTCAGAGATTCTCCTCATGCACTTTGTTATTAATTCGGACTCCAGGTAATACCAGACCCTTTCTTTTGATGATCTCTACGTGGTTAGGCCTAGATGGAGTCGTATTTTCGAACATCGTTGGTCGTTGATATACCCTTGAAGATGACAGGTTTCCCAACATAGCTGATGTCTACATGTAACAACCTTGGTAATGTGGAACTGTAGGGAAACTCTATGAAATTAATGATATTCAAATTATGAATTAACTGTGGCTTATCATTAGCCTTTTCCTGGATGAGTGAGCGAAAACTCAGGAAGGCAGCCATCTTGTTTTCTTGTCATCGTTATGGATCGCTGTCCTGAGAACAGTATACCAAACTTATTATCGGACAGTGATATGGAGATCTCACTAATATGAAAACCCCTATCGTGGTTTAACTTTATGACATAAATATTTGCTATATGTCGCTGGAGAACTTAGCCAAGAAAAAGGTTCGGCCAGTGAACTCTTTGTATGTTTACACACCCACACCCACTGATGCGTTCAGTCAGTTAGGGGATGTGGCCATAGTTTGCCAGAACATTGAATGATTCCTTATATCTTCCATCATATTTGAATGCTGCATGAAATATGATCTATTGTTCAAATGCCTAATGATGTATCCGTCAACATGTTCCCATGACTATGTTCCGTGCTGTCCAGATGTGTGCGTCCTAATAAACAGTACAAAACGACCACAGCAGTCTGTATTGGTGACTTATAGCGATGAGTGAATGAGTGCCTTATACTGGTCAACACACGAACACTCCAGCATTCGCGTTACACTTCACACTCTCACTCCATTTCTGTATAATCCTGTGTCGGTTGGGTTGACCTTTGCTCCACCTGCAGCACCCATCATAATCACCACTGGTCTGCGTAAGGAGAAGAAGAAATCATCTTGATTCTACAGCATCACCCTTTTACAGTACTGACCATAGGTGTCTACAGTTGGTGACGTGCGAGCCTTCTACAGGCCTACTTTTTACAGTGGTAGGCCAGATCCTTGGGTCCAGCCTTCGCAGTCTTGATGAGTGAAGTCACCAAGTATTACAAGAACGTTTATGTTGGCAAAATGTGACACACATTAACACCAGTAGGAACTATACAGTCGATGTCAGCTTGACCTGTTCTGACAAGTGAAGTGAATCTGGGTCAATGCTTGTTGACATTTTTCGCAGTACAGAGCTGATACTTTGAAGGCCATAAACTGTTCTGTTGTTGCAGTATTGTTGAACATAAGTGCATAAATTTCATCGTTGGACCTTCTGATGCTCATATTGTTGAACACTGTAATAGATTTAAATCAAAAATCTAGTATTGATTAAGGTGGCAGTTTAGTTTGTTTATTCAGAAACTGTGCCATTATCTTTCTGAACTGAAACTCTTTCCACAACACATTTCATTATTTAATGTATGCATTTATGCTATTGATGTTTACATGTTATTTGTTTATATGTATAATTGTCTATATGTCCGTGGGCGGTTGGTGAGGTGACTAGCACAAGAAATACCGAGTAATATTGGTCTTGTACTAGTTTTCCATAGGAAGCAAATTTCTTAATTGAAATTTGCTAGCGACAACCTGTTGCTATTTCTGTTAGTTGTTAAGACACGTTTTTCTTCGTTGTTTTTGTTAATAATTTTATGTTCCTTAGTTTTGTTTGATTTGTTCGTATTTGTAGATCTACTCTGTCCTATAATTTATTTCTATACACCATTTATGTTTATACACTGTGGCGTTATTTGTCTTGTTGATTCCATTGCAGTTATCATCACAGATTCTGTGATTATTTTCATTAATTTCTTTAGTTGACTTATTTGATTTCTGCAATTGTTTTCATATTGTCTTTTATGCTTGTCCTTTGTAAATGTCTCTGGTTGACATAAGATATATGAGGTATATTTGAATACACTTATATGATAGTACAGGCCAGTACTTTATTATTATTATTACTGTACAAGGAAGTATACAAGACCTGTTTAAGGCTTGTCTCCCACATTGATTGGGATAGAAAGATATTATTTTCCACAGGTACTCAAGTGATCATTTGTTCCATTATAAATAAGATAACCATATAAGGTCTTTGACTAAGACTAAGAGAGTGAAATAAAATTAAGTGAGTATACAAGTCTATAGTACAGACTTGTCTCCCATTAAAGTGGGATAAGGTAATTTATTTACTTTTTCAGGTTACTGATCAGATTATCAGACATAATGTCTAGTTTGTATTTTTGGGTCGAAAAGGAATACTTTCGTATGACTACTAAGGAAATAGAAGAATTCTTAGATTCCTACAATGAACAGGGAAAATCCTTTGGAATGACTAATGAGGAAGTAAACGAATTCTTGGATTACTACATTGAACAGGCGTGTTCCATGCGTATGTTTACTACGGAATTACGAGAATACGTAAAAGATAAAATGGAAATGGAAAAACAAATAAGAGAAGCTGAACAAAAGAAATTACAACAAAGAGAATCTGAAGAAAAAAAGAAGCAAATGCAGCTAGACAGGGAAGCCGAGGAGAGAAAAGTGAAGAGGGAACATGAAGTAAAATTAATGAAGAACAATCATCTTTGTAAAGAACAGTCTCTTATTAGTGAGCTTGAACAAGTAAAAATGAACAATGATAAATTAAAAGTGGAGGCTGATAAACACAAGAAGATATATAATGATACACTCACTAATCTATTGAGTCAGAATGTGTTTCTAAGCCGCCAAATAGAAGATAAGAATGTGGTATTTCCAGAAAAGATTGAAGTTAAGAGACATGAAGATGACTTACATAAAGCAAACGTGGAACTTGCTAGTGCGCAAGATATGTGTTGCAAATTGAAAGGAACAATTCTAGAATTAAGTAAGGAGGTGAGTCTTCTGCGAAGTACTGCTATAAAGAAGAGTATGGAATCTCTGGAGGAGATTAAGGTGGTTAAGAATAAGAAGGATATTGAGATGCAGTCACTGCAACTGGAGTTAACACAGTTGACAGCGAATAAAGAAAAAGATAAGAAAATTGATGAACTTTCGACTACTCATCATAGTGCTATTGAAGCACTTAAACTTGAACTTGTTCAAGAAAAGGCTAAGGTTTTAGAAGCTACAGCTCAGATGACAATATTAAGAAAGGATCTTAAAGATAGTATTGTTAAGGAGAAGACTTTGGCTTCTCAGTTACATGTTACAAGGTTGGATTATAACAGGGAAGTTAAAACCAATGAGAAAATGCATAGAGCTGCTGTTAGAGGGGAAGCTATGACAGAAATGGAAGTTACAAAACTTCGCAACAGAATTGATGGTTTATTAGATATTGTTTTGGAGAATAGAATGTTGTCTAATAATAAAGTGGATAGATTTCAACATAGAACAGATGTTCAACATGTTGCTAATGCAAAGAGCCAGCCTCTTGCACTCAATGCTCATGGTAACATGAAACAATATGTGAACAAATCTTTTCGTGGCAAATATGGTTTCCCACGGAATAACGATACTGCCTCTAATGGGAGTTGGCGTGAGGCCAACAAAGGTAAATCAAGTTTGGATCATGGTGAGGACTTTGATAAGTGTCATGATAAGATTCCTCATGAAAACTGTGCATCAACTTTTCAAATTCCTGATAAGTTGGTAAAAGAAAACAAAACTGTTAGTACACATCGTACTCAGCTTAGGCAGTATGATGTACCTGTTAAGCACATTGCCACAGGCAAAAATAACAACAGCTTTACTAAGAGAAATAACCGTGATTGTGGACAGTACCAAACCCGTCCATCACGTGACGGTTCTTCTTTAAAGAACTGGAGGCAATTTAATTGTCCCCAACATTATGGTTCCACTAACTATAAGAACTTTGATAGAGGTTACCAATCTCATAATAATTATTTTTGTGGACAACAAAATCCTACTAATAGGAATTTTGATCATAAGGGTAATAACACAACTTTTCATAACTATAGTAAATGGAGTTCAAATAAGAGCAATGGGCTCAACAGAGATAAGAATTTTGATAGATCTCGTTGTGATGGCACCTCTTTCTTCCTTGCTAAAGAAAGGGTCTCCTAATATAGTCCATTGGACTCAAGAATGTCAATCCTCTTTGGATAAGGTTAAAACTATGTTTTCTACTTCACCTATTTTAGTGTTACCTACTAAAGATAAGACATTTATTCTTCGTAGTGACGCTTCATCCACAGGGATTGGAGCAGCACTAATGCAAGAGTACTCCGGAACTCTGCATCCTGTGATGTATATTTCTCGGAAACTAAATGCCGCAGAGAAGAATTACTCGGTCCTAGACCGTGAGTTATTGGCTATGGTTTGGTCAATCCTGAAACTTCAAAGATTTCTTCTTGGCGCGCATTTCATTGCAGAAACTGACCAGAAAGCTCTTACGGCTATTCAGAGTAAAAATCTGAAGAGCACAAGATCAACGCGATACACGATTGCTCTTCAGCCTTTTCATTTTTCGGTGCGAGCTATCCGTGGTTCAGAAAATTTGATGGCAGATATCTTATCTAGATGCCCACATGATTCCACCTAACCGTTAGATCCTGAGATTTCTACAGGTCTAACTCTACTACATTTTTTTTCTATACTAAGATATGTACACATATGTAATATGTCATATATTGATTGTATCACTACTTAGCGGTTCATTGATGTATATTCACCGCTGATCTTTCGATGTTTTTTTCGTCTTTGATAATCACGATGTTAAGATATCTAAGATGAAATTTTTGGATAAACTGATGTAGAAATTGTGGCATTGCCAGTATTGTAGTATGCGTTGGTGACACTTCTCTGGAAATATTTATACTTAGAGAAATACTTTCTCTAAGATCCTGAGATATATTCTCACGTTACATTTGTTTGGAATGCTTATCATCTGCGCATTATCATTCGTGCGTTGTGAGCCTGTTGTATGTTGCTCCTAGATGTATTTCAAAAAAAAAAAGTTCAATTTTTTTCCCGGGGGGTGTGGTAATCTGTTGCGCACATATTTTTGATGCACAGATTACAAATGTACATTATGACTGGTTGATATGAAAAAGAGATTACTTTGGTTACAGTCAAAGTTATATCATCCATGATTTGATTTATACTTGTGATTATGTGGATGATCTCCCCTTGAATATTGATTTCGCGGATGAATACCGAATTTATGTAATTTCTCATTTGTTAGGGCCAGAAAATAGATTGTGCATGTTTTTTCCAGGAGAAGTTTGTGTCTCTGCAAGAGTCAATTTGTCAGAGATTCTCCTCATGCACTTTGTTATTAATTCGGACTCCAGGTAATACCAGACCCTTTCTTTTGATGATCTCTACGTGGTTAGGCCTAGATGGAGTCGTATTTTCGAACATCGTTGGTCGTTGATATACCCTTGAAGATGACAGGTTTCCCAACATAGCTGATGTCTACATGTAACAACCTTGGTAATGTGGAACTGTAGGGAAACTCTATGAAATTAATGATATTCAAATTATGAATTAACTGTGGCTTATCATTAGCCTTTTCCTGGGTGAGTGAGCGAAAACTCAGGAAGGCAGCCATCTTGTTTTCTTGTCATCGTTATGGATCGCTGTCCTGAGAACAGTATACCAAACTTATTATCGGACAGTGATATGGAGATCTCACTAATATGAAAACCCCTATCGTGGTTTAACTTTATGACATAAATATTTGCTATATGTCGCTGGAGAACTTAGCCAAGAAAAAGGTTCGGCCAGTGAACTCTTTGTATGTTTACACACCCACACCCACTGATGCGTTCAGTCAGATAGGGGATGTGGCCATAGTTTGCCAGAACATTGAATGATTCCTTATATCTTCCATCATATTTGAATGCTGCATGAAATATGATCTATTGTTCAAATGCTTAATGACGTATACGTCAACATGTTCCCATGACTATGTTCCATGCTGTCCAGATGTGTGCGTCCTAATAAACAGTACAAAACGACCACAGCAGTCTGTATCGGTGACTTATAGCGATGAGTGAATGAGTGCCTTATACTGGTCAACACACGAACACTCCAGCATTCGCGTTACACTTCACACTCTCACTCCATTTCTGTATAATCCTGCGTCGGTTGGGTTGACCTTTGCTCCACCTGCAGCACCCATCATAATCACCACTGGTCTACGTGCGAGCCTCTACAGTCATACTTTTACAGTGTGCTTAGCTCTTCTTGATCAGGAATAAAAGTAAGTGAATTGGACATCTTTTTTCTGTACAGTTATTTATGATTTGAGCTTGTGAGAAATGTGTATGAGGTAGTGACGAAATAAGATTGTTGTCACATTTTCTTTTGACAGCCAGGTGAAATACAGTCATCAAACTCACAAACGATCGACAAGTAGCCGAAGTTGGTCTACGCATTTGTCTGCTTTGTCTTTTGTCACAGATCATTTTCAAGAGTATGAATGATGATAGTGATTGGTGTTAAGGGTCACTGAACTGATGTTGTAAACATTTGGTTAAGTGTAACTCAGGTATTGAGTTCATGTCTGACTTTATGTCAACATGGTGTGACTTGTGCGTGCGTTTGGAGAAAGCATGTAGTGAATACAAGTCTGGTGTGACTGAGTTATTCTGTGTTTGACAGCCGAGCTGGGCGCTGGAGTCTGTGATTGGAAGCCGAGCTGTAAGCTTGTATTTGTGACTGAGAGAATCCATAGTTGTGATTATGATATTTATGCTGTGGTAGATTCTTTTAACTTATTTTCTTAATGGCGATGTGTTTCTCGCCTGGAGACGCTCCTGTTGGAGCCATATAAGTATGTTCACGGAGAACATTATAAGGTGACGTTTTTCCACCTTGAAGCTCCGGAGGAGTAAGGCGACGCGTTTCCCGCCTTGTAGCTATAATAGATAAAGTACAGGCGAAGTGTATTGTCCCGCCTGGAGAGGATTCTGTGAATCTATATGGCGATGTTCATGTAGCCTATCACTAATGATAAGTGATATGCACCTGGATGGTGTTGTATTAGTGCGAGGGTGTTTTTCCGCACGTAGAGTTGTTTGAGGGATTATTGTGTGCGAAGAGTGTATACCGCACCAAGGACATTATGGACACTGTTATTGTGTGTTCGGAGAGACTGTGTATGAATATTGTAGTTCGTTATGCCTTACAGGCAGTGTTAACCTAAGTATTAGTTCAGTGTTGTATGACGAGGTATTTGAGATCCAGGACACGTATGTGAATGTTAAATAAATGTTACGGAACTGTAACCAGTGGCGTTTGTGTTACTGCATACCCCTAGCGTTGTTGATCATCTACACACGCCACCCTCCATCATCATATATCTTATATAGTATCCTGACATTTGGGGACATCATCGTTTAAACAGTTTCTGACAGCTGGAGCTCGTATAAGGAATATTGTGAACCTGGGGAAGCAAGGAAAGATCAACCACTTCACCCCTGCATCTACGAATGTAAACATACTGTTATTGTTACACTGTGCTGGCGAGCTACGGTCCTGAAGTCCATAAATACTCTCAGCCAATCAACGGAGAGCAAGTCGTGACCTAATGACCCGTTTAGATACAGCAGTATTTTCAAGCTGTGTACTGCTTGAAATAGTTTGAATACCCTGGCAAAGTCTGCGCAGTAGAATTATCCTGAAGTACTGCCCTTTCAACCTTGCTGTGGTTTGATGATGTGTGCTGGCCATTAGAACTACAGACTGACCTGCCCTACAGATTTGCACTGGCCTGTCGGAGTGTGTCGTTTTGAGTCTGAGTTTCTACATCACGTGATGTGCTGTGTGTGCTGTCTACATACTTTCACGAAGTCCCAGGAAAAAGACAAGTGTGAACAACTACTACGAACCTTCAGCCTAGTGGATTGCCAAGTTTACCTGTACTTAAGATACGTATTATTTTTATAAATTAGAATTGATTGTTTGTGTATTCGTCTTCTTTGGTTATCGTTTGTGTAAGTCACTTCGTGCGGTGTGTTTTCATTTGATTTGCACAGTTTGTGTAGGCTTGCTTACCTTTTGTGGATCTGTTGTTAGTATGGCATTCTTTTCTTAGCTGTGTTGTGTGAGTAATTGTTTTTTGATATTTTGAATCTAATACTTGATTCTCTTTTTTAGCTTTATTCATGTATTTTGAAGTAAATTAGGATATATATATATATATATATATATATATATATATATATATATATATATATATATATATATATATATATATATATATATATATAATTTTCTTCTTGTTTTCAGTAGTAGGCTATAGATTTTTGTCTTCATGTAACTAGGTTACCATTTTGGTCTGCCGGTCTTGGGATAGACTCGGAGGTGTAGCCAGTTGGTATTAATTGAACATTTATTTGCGTTAGCTGTTTAAGTCTTGGTTGTATATCCATTCATTTCATAACCCTCCACTCCCAAAGGAGCATAGGCCTTCAACAAACACATGCCAAGTCCTCCTGTCACGTGCCATCATCTCAAGTTCTTTCCATGTTCTCCTCATCATTTTCACCTCTGTTTCCAACTCTCTTCTCCATGTACTTCTTGGACTTCCTCTGCCTCTCTTGCCCTGGGGGTTCCAGAACAAGGACTGCCTTGTAATGCTATCAACAGGTTTCCTCAGTGTGTGTCCTATCCATCGCCATCGTCTTCTTCTCATCTCTTGTTCCACTGGCACTTGTCCAGTTCTTGTCATCAGTTCCACATTGGTAACCTTGTCATACCATTTTAATCCCTCTATTCTACGCAAGCACCCATTTATGAAAGTCTGTAGCTTTTTGGTTGTTGTCTTTGTTGTTCTCCATGTCTCCGAGCCATACAATAGGACTGACTTCACATTTGAGTTGAAGATTCTTATTTTCGTGTTGGATCCTATTTCTCTTGATCTCCATATATTTCCCAATGCAATGAAAGCTCCTCTTGCTTTTTGTATTCTTATTTTGATATCGCTGTCTGTCCCTCCAACTTTGTCTATATTACTGCCAAGATATGTGTATGATTCTACATCTTGTATTGGCGTTTCTTCAAGTTCAACCCTGTTTTCATTACCTGCATTTATTCTCATTATTTTTGTCTTTTCCCTGTGTATTTTCAGACCCAATTGCTGTGACCTCTCATCGAGTGTTTTCAATTTGTCCTGCATCTGATTACGGTTATGGGACAGGAGAGCCAAATCATCAGCAAAATCCAGATCATCCAACTGCTTAGTCAGAGTCCACTGGATTCCATTTCTGTTGTGTGTGTTGTCGATGATCTCATAACCCAATCTATTGCCAGCAAGAAAAGAAATGGAGACAAGAGGCATCCCTGTCGCACTCCTGTTCTTATCCCAAATGGTTCTGTAAGCTGTCCTTCATGAAGAACTCTGCACGTCATGTCTTCATAGGTTTTCTTTATTAAATTAATGATTTTCAGGGGAACTCCATAATGCCTCATCAATTTCCAAAGTGATTCTCTGTCCACACTGTCAAATGCTTTTTCGTAGTCCACAAATCCGATGTATAGTGGTGAATTCCATTCCAGACTTTGTTCAACTATTATTCTCAAAGTGGCTATCTGGTCTGTACATGATCTGTTTTGTCGAAAACCTGCTTGTTCATCTCTCAATTTCTTGTCTATGGACTCCTTTAATCTCTCAAGGATAATCCTGTTCAATACCTTTCCTGGCACTGATAGTAACATTATTCCTCTATAATTTGTGCACTCTTGTAGATTTCCCTTCTTAGGCAACTTAACCAGATATCCTTCCTTCCATTCTGCTGGTATCTCTTCTTTTTCCCAGACTTTACCAAGTAATTTATATAACATCTCTGTAGCCGTGTCGATATCTGCTTTGATGGCCTCTGCTGGAATGCTATCAGGTCCAGACGCTTTTCCATCTCTTAGAAGCTTTATGGCTTTCTTTATTTCTTCCTTCGTTGGTCTTTCACCGTTAATTTGTAGCTCTTCTTCTGCTGGCTGGATGTCCGGCGGGTTTTGTGGAGCTGGTCTATTGAGAAGGTCCCCAAAATATTCTGTCCACCTCTTCATTTGCTCTTGTATATTTCTGAGCAGTTTCCCATTCTTATCTTTTATGAGGCAACTTGTTTGCTTGTATTTCCCTGTTAGCTTCTTTGTGCTGCTATACAGTTCTCTCATATTTCCTTTGGCTGCAGCATCTTCTGCCTCTCTTGCCAACTCCTCAATATACTTCCTCTTGTCTCTTTTGATACTTCTTTTTACTTCTTTGTTTGCTTCTGTGTACACTTCTTGAGCCTTGGCTTTGGAACTTCTGGTTTTGCTTGTGTTTAACTCTGCTTTCTTGTTTTTTCTATCTTTTATCTTATTGATGGTTTTTGTTGTTATCCATGCTTTTTGTTGTCTTTCCCTTTTCCCCAGTATTTCTTCACATGTCTCCTTCCATACCGTTTTGACCTGCTGCCAATAGTCTTCTGTATTCTCTACATCTTCCAACTGTTGGAGCACTTGGAATGTATATCCATTGCCGTGTAAATAATAGTATTTCTCATGTGGTGTTTACATATGGTTTTCTTGCGTAAGTTCTTGCTATCACTGTAAAAAAGTTCATTTACAGTTCCATTGTTGTTGTTTTGTTTGCAGGCGTGGTATTATACAACTATACCTATTTTCCTTTTACTTTCATCTGTTATCCCCCCACCTGTTGGGTTATTGTTTGTCTTTCTTGTAATTGTAGTGTATTTCATCAACATCATACTTCATCTCATCTTCCTGAATGTCAATTAGATTTTTTTATTTTATGCATGACATGGTATGTGTGAGTATTGAGAGTGAGTGTTTTAGGTAAGCATTATTAATTATTTAAATATTCATTACTTCATTAGTATTTCTTGCTTTGCTGTTGTAGCAAGTTTCTTAAGTGGGAATATTTTCATTAAATAGTGTTACCCACTTTCAATTTCCTTGGTTATAGCTATTGCTCAAAGAAATTTAGACATGGGCAATTCTGCAGGTTCCATGGATGATTCATTTTCATTATCATGTGAGGAGCCAATGCAACAGTGTAGTCGAACCTGTGAGAACAGAAGAAGGAGGATAGCTCTGAGAGAGTTGGCGTTAGCAATAAGGAATGGTGATGCATACGAGGTGTATGACTCTCGTATAAAAGTAAAAAAGAGAGATAGTGTGAAAGTCTATCAGTTAAAAACGAAGAGTACTGTTGAGACTAAGATACAACCAAAATGCAGTCAATACAAGGAGAGACCTAAATTGGATTTGAAGAAGAAATCTGATTGATGCGTGATGCCATATGATGATGGATGGCATCCGCATGTCTGGTTTTGTGTAGTGTGTAGATGTGTTCAGTCAAAACAATGTTCATGCAACAATAACAGGGCAATCCACATAGGACGTCAGTAAACTCACGACGTATAAAGTCAATGAGTCTTGAAACAGCCGTTGACGTTTTTCTTCATTATTTATTGTGGACGCCACAGTGACAAAATGGTTACGCAAATGTGTAGGCACATCAAACAGTCATTATCACAGCAACATTCAATACAGCAATAAACGGTAGACAGCATTACAATGATGAGTCAGATGCATGTTATATTTCATAGTGCTGTAAATGTAGTCAGGTGGAAAACTCCATCCTTTTCTATAACAGCCAGGAGATAACCAGATGTATGAGATCAGTTCACTCTCCTTAGTTTGACTTCAGCAAGACAGACACGTCTGCCGAAGTATAAATAATGTCCTCAAGAATATCCTCTAGATAATAAAGGTTTTCTAAACCTCGTTCATTTAACCAAGTAGCAAGTAATGGTCCTTGGTACCTGCATCAACCGATGCAGTACAATGCAGCGACATGTGAGCTGGGAAAAAACATCTCGTGACGACGACTTTCGCAGACAGGCTATGAATCGAAATCGCTCACGACCCAAAATCAATAGAGTTAATGAAAAAGTCAATTTACCTTGCTTTCATGAAATACACAGAAATATCACGCCTCCCGACATGTGGGAAAACACTAGAGGTATTATCTCGACTAAACGAAATATCCATAAGAGGACTACACATCCCTGACAGAACAAAAAAAAAGCGGAGATCCCCTCTTCAACGAGGCATCTCTTTCGCCATTCCAAATCGCTCACTCCCACTAGTGGTGGGCGGAAACCGATCGACAAAACAACAAGACAAGTCATGCGCAGTCCAGCGCAAAAATGACCACAGCTCAAAAGTTAACTGCATTCGATACTAACGCGAGAAGACAAATGCTTACCGAGAAAAGTGACTATAGATTTCAAGCAGTTGTTGCCCTTGCGTTATAAAACAGATATTGAAATAAAACGATGTTGCGAGAATTTATCACGCAACATATCACCACCTCCTCCCGATAAAAAAAAAAATGTGGAACATATTTTTTTTTTCAATATCAAAGAGCAAGCGATAAGCGGCTCAAAACGCACGAATTATGCGCTGATAATTAATTAAATTGCCAAACAACAGGCTAATTATAGAGTGTCTGGTGAGGATATACCTCAACAGAAAAATAAATATGTCTCAAAAAATATTCACATCGGGGAGGTGTCACCAACACACATCACGTTAGCATGTAAACACAATATACGTATGCAAGTTACTATAATCATCATTAAACAGCATACTCTAATATTGTCTTTAAAAATGGATGTACAAATCTGATAGGAAAATTTAAATAGTACATTCTTTGACATGTAATGACATAAGTACATAGCAAAGTTAAACTACATGACGATCCAGGACATATGCTCTGGTATTCCGAGGGTAAGTACACAATCTAGAACTCGTAAGGTAAGTCCTCAGCTCAACAATGACATTCTGAGAAAGTACAAGCAATATAATGCTAATTAATAACTAATATGCTTCATAAGGTACAATACATTATTAATAATTGTGGCTGTTTAGTAAACTAACGGCCCTTATATTAACTACTCAGTCCTCCTCTATCATTTTAAAAAACGAACAGAAGAAGATGACAACAAAGCACGATAGTGTGTACATATAAAGTAAGTACAGATGTGCTAATCTATTGTAGAAATATAGGTGTGTTATGACTCTGTAATATATAGAAATATAGGACAGAAGTATTAGTTGGAGTCATGTGGGCATCTAGACAAAATGTCAGCCATCACATTATCCGCACCACGGATAGCTCGTACCGTGAAGTGAAAAGGTTGAAGAGCTATAGCATATCGAGTGGATCTCGAACTCTTCAAATTCTTAGTCTGAATAGCTGTAGAGCTTTCTGATCAGTCTCTAGAATGAAATGTGCGCCCAGGAGGAATCTTTGTAGCTTTAGAATTGACCAAACCATCGCTAACAACTCACGGTCTAAAACCGAGTAGTTCCTCTCTGCCGCATTTAGTTTTCTAGAAATGTACATAACAGGATGCAGAGTATTTGCATATTCTTGCATCAGTGCTGCTCCAATCCCAGTGGATGAAGCATCACTCCGAAGAACAAAAGTCCTATCAAGAGTAGGTAATCTTAAGATGGGAGGAGAAGAAAATATATTCTTGATTTGGTCTAATGAAGATTGGCATTCTCCAGACCAACGGACCAGATTAGGCGAACCTTTCTTCAACAATGTTGAGAGAGGTGCCATGATCGAAGATAAATTTGGAATAAATCTCCCATAAAATTGAATTAAACCTAAGAGACTCCTAACTTGTTTCTTCGTTTTAGGAACAGAGATGTTCAGTATTTTGGAAGTATTGTGGTCTTCTGTCTTCAAGAGACCATGACCAACACGATGACCCAGGAAAGAGATTTCACCAAAACCAACAAAAGCTTTAGAAGGTTTTGCTGTCAAATTATTCTCACGTAGAGTGGACAGTAAGTCATATAACCCTAAATAGTGATCTTCCCAGGTATCACTGAAGAGACAGATGTCATCTAAGTATGCGATGACATCCGAACGATGTGACAGAATTCGACGCATCATGCGAACGAAAGTGGCAGGGGCGTTCATGAGACCAAAAGGCATAACATTCCATTGAAATAGACCCCTAGGTGTAGAAAAAGCAGTAAGAGGTTTGGCATGCTCTGCTAAAGGCACTTGCCAATAACCTTTAGACAAGTCAAGTTTAGTGAAGAATCTAGAATTAGAAAGTCTAATCAGTAGATCTTCTAACAAAGGCATCGGTTCAGCGTCGAACTTTGTGACCTGATTCAATTTGCGATAATCAACGCAAATTCGTATGTTCTTATCCTTCTTCCGGACAATAACCATGGAAGAAGAATATGGTGAAGTCGATGGTTCAATTATATTTAACTGAATCATTTCATCCAATTCCTTTTCCACTTGCGACTGAAAGTGTATAGGAATAGGATACGGCCTAACCCTAATTGGATTATTGTCGGTAAGAATTATGTCATGTTCTATGACATCTGTGTGTCCAGGAATGTCAGTGAGAACAAACATCGACGAGACTTGTCGATGTTCGTCACCAGAAAGATTAGGAGAAACAGAAACGTTTTTCCAAGATTCCGTGGAATGTAATGGAACCACTGGAAGGGGAAGGTTGACATCAGAGAAGGTAGCTTCCTCATCCTGAATGACAGACAGGGATGAATAATGACCGTGAGGTGCAGGAGCATCATCCGTTGCCTGGAAAATAGGCAGCAAATAGTCCGGACGTTCGTGAAATTCCGAAAGCATGTTTATGTGGAAAGTTTTATGCTTTCCATCAATATCGACCACATAGTCAACATCGGAAATCCGAGAGACTATTGCATACGGACCTTTCCATGCAATAAGAAGTCTATTTTCCCTACTGGGGAGTAGGACGAATGCTTTGTCACCTGGACAAAGTTGTCGTAGACATCTATTCTTGTTAGCAAACTGCCTTGCCTTCTCTTTAGCAATTTCTGATGAAGCAGTTGCTAGCTTACATGCCTCAATGATCTTTTGTCTAAGAGCAATGACATACTCATATGAGGATTGAGTTTCATCGCTAATATCATCGGCAGTGATGAGATCGTGTAATAAAGACATAGGGCCGCGTGGACGCGCGCCAAAGACAAGTTCGAAGGGAGAAAATCCTGTGTGTTCATTAGGGACTTCTCTATAGGCAAAGATAGCCGCGGGTAAAACCCTGTCCCAATCTTGAGGATGATCTTCAGTTATCTTACCAAGCAAAGTCTTGAGCGTTCTATTCAGACGCTCAACTAACCCATTAGACATAGGATGGTAGATACTACTGAGAGATCGTTCAATATGTAAGGTAGACATTACCTTGACATAGTGTCAGATATGAGTTGAGTGCCATGGTCTGACAATATTTCTCTGGGGAACCCCAAGCGAGAAAATATCAACCAAAGAGCATCTGCGATATCTGTAGTAGATATGCTCTTAAGAGGAATAGCCTCTGGCCAACGTGTGCACATATCGACACATGTAAGGATAAACTGATGTCCTCTGGCCGACTTGACCTTAAAAGGGCCAATAATATCTATGGCCATTTTCTGAAACGGCCGAATAGGAATGTCAGCAGCCTGGATAGGCGCAGCATGTCGTGGTCCTCTAGATTTGACCTCCTGACATACCTTGCATGATCGGCAGTAAATACGAATGTCCTTATTGACAAAAGGCCAAAAGAAAGCCGCAAGGACTCTCGACTTCGTACGGGCAAAACCCATATGTCCAGCACATTGCGAGTCATGAGCATGTTGTAATATTTGGACTCTCATGCTCTTGGGAACAAGAATTTGCGAATGTGCCGACGTAGTCGAATCTTGTACCATACGTACAAGTACGCCGTTTCTCATTGCAATCCAAGATTTTCTATTTGTATCCTGATTCGGATCACCTTTCTTCGCAAGAACGAAGAATTTTTTTAAAGAAGGATCTTCTTCTTGCAATTTTATGAAAGAGTCACGAGTAATTACTAAGTGACTATCTTGGCTATCAACTTCATTATCACTATTCAGTGAAGTTTCGGGTGTTTGTAGAGCTTGTGCTCTTGTAACTACTGCATTTGTAGCTTGCATGTTATTATCTTCCCAAGCAGCAATCTGCTGTGGGGTACACTCCCTAACTCCGTGAATACGACCAATAATAAGGTCCGCAATAGGATTAGGTAAGAGACAAGCATGCACATCTCCAGTAAAGAAAGGAGTGGCAATGCGAATTACAGCAGTAGGATATTTTTCTAGAGTGCCGCCAAATGTGACACATTTAATAACCCTTCCTGTAGCACAAGATGGATCTACAAGCGATTGTCTAACACCAATAGTGGTGCATCCGGAATCGAAAAGTAGTGAGACCGGAGTATCATTAACAAGACCCTTATGTAGAATTAAAGAACCCCTCCCGTCATGCGCAACAGCAGCAGGAAGAGCGGGAAGTGGGTGACCACAACTCAAAGTAGTTATGGTACCCGGTTCGAATAAAGTACTGCATTGGGGGCATTTGTTTGCTCTCTCAAAGTCAAAAGCAGAACTAGTGACAGCGTCAAAGTTTTTACTATCAACAACATGATTACAGGCTCCCTCAGTTTCCTGTTGTACAGCATTAGCCTGCTGATATCTCTTTTTTTTGTGTTGAGATCTACCCCGACTATTATTACCTCTGAAGTTATCAGAGTTATTATTATCTCTGCAGTTATTATTGTCTCTATTGTAATTGTTATACTGGTTCGAATTCCAGTTTCCACGATTACTATCATGTTCACATTGATGCGAACATCTATTTGTTTGGTTCTGAGGTCTTCGGCAGGAATAACCTCTATTACCATATCCTCTTTTGAAATGCTTATAATTATTAGGGTGATAGTAACGACCACTATCAGGTTGTCTCCAATTCTTCGAAGAAGAATCACCATGAAATTGGTTTCCATGATTTTGACAGAAATTACCGCTGCCCTTTCTATCAAAATTTTGTTGGGATCTACGAGCAAAGTTTTGACCATACGGAGCTGCCGAAGCAACTGGTAAACCTTCTTTCACCTTAGAGTTACCCATGGTTATGTGTGGGTGCGCAGTTACGTATTGGCAACAGAAATCTTCCATTTCTTTTATTGTTTTAGGTTTACGTTCATGAAGGAAAGCAAGGAAAGACTCATTGACAGACGACATGACTTTGTCTCTAAGTATTAAGTCCATAAGTCCTTCATAAGTTTTTTCCGTCTTAGATAGTTCAACCCATCGTGAGAAAGTAATGCGTATTCTTGCAATAAACTCGGAGATTTCAACTCCATTTTCAGGTAACATGTTTTTAAATTGTAGACGATAGCCGTCTTCGTTAAGCTGATATTTCTTTAACAAAGCGGCCCTGACAACCTCATAATTGCTCTTGTCAGGTTCATCCACCATATTTAATATACTTAGAGCTTTACCTGTCAGTATCCCTGATAACTGATAAACATATTTTGCTTTGTCTATGTTATGAGCTGTACATGCTTGTTCAAATCTGTCCAGATAGAACATTATGTCATCACTGGAAGGACTAAATGTTGGTAACTTAATCTTAAAAGTATCATTATTAGCCTTCCCAGAAGATGAACCCTTGTTTGAATCATTACCATTACTCATGCTCGTCAATTTCAATTTCTCCAACTCTAAAGCTAAGAGTTTTTCTTCATGTTCCATTTTTGCTTTCCTCTCATCAGACTCTCTTTGTAACTTCCTTTCTTCAGCTTGAGCCTGCATTTGAAGTCTTTCATTTTCAGCTTCTTTTTCAAGTCTTTTATTTTCAGCTTCTTTTTCAAGTCTTTTATTTTCAGCTTCTTTTTCAAGTCTTTTATTTTCAGCTTCTTTTTCAAGTCTTTTATTCTCAGCTTCTTTTTCAAGTCTTTTATTCTCAGCCTCTAGCTGTAGCTTTCTTTCCTCAGCTTCTGATTCCCTTTTTTGTTTTTCCATTTCCATTTGGAATCTCTTTTCATCCACCTGCATCTGCAGTTTCTTTTGTTCAGCTTCCATATGCAGTTTCTTTTGTTCAGCTTCCATTGCTTTATCATATCGAGCAGTTGCAAATTCTTCTAACTTATCACCAGTCTTCCCAAGCAATTTACCCTGCTCAATAAAGTGCTCAAATGTAGACATGTTGTCTAACATATGAGTCCAAAACCTGAAATAATTAACTAATTTATTTCAAACCTAAGTGTAACAAGTCTTAATTAAGCACTTGTATATTCACATCACATTATATTATCCCAGTCTCTGTGGGAAACAAGTCTCCAATCAAAGAACTTGTATATGAAATATCAGCACTCAAATCTTGATCATAAGTGCACTTCTCATTCAATAGTGCACGACACTATTCATCATTCATTTATCATCAGTATAGTAGTAACAGTGCATTAGCATAGCCCATTAACTAATTACTATAACTGTAAACAATGACTATGTAAACACATGCAGAATGTAAACATTGAAAATGTAAACAATACAAACAATGTAAACAATAACAATGTAAACAATAACAAAGATCAGCAACAATACAAAAACTTTCGCAGAAATCAACTAAAAATAAAGCAGAAATTAATGAAATATCACAAAAAATGTGACGATATCTGCGATAGAATTAAACAAAATACATGACACCACAGTGTATAAACAAAAATGTTGTATGAAACTAAATTATAGACAAGAGTAGGCTAACAAATACAAACAAATCAAAACAAAACTAAAGAATGTGAAATAATAACGAAAACAATATTAAAACATGTCATCACAGCTAACATAAATAGCAACAGAAGTCGCTTAGCAAATTCCAGTATCGGAAATTTGCAAACCCTACAGAAAACGCTCACAATAGACGACCTCTATGACGTGGCATAATCTAACGGAGACACCACCCAACCGAGAACCCGCTGAAATATAAACATATAAATATACAAATAACATATAGACATATAATATATAGAATGAGATGATACACAGAAGACTCAGCAGAAGTATAAGGGCACAGTTTACATACAAACAGGCCACTTAACTTAAAGGCTTCCAATCGTAGAACAGCAGAAAAACGGATGTCAATCAACGTCCTAAAGAGCGAAGCTCCAACGATGATGGCACATCTGAACTGCTTCCACTGCTAACACGATGGTACAAGAGCTTCTGAAATACTGTGTGTTGAGTTGTTTCGGCACTTGACCTTCTAATCCAAAAGTAAGTTGATGGAAATCGGTACTTGGCCTTCTTCAGAAAACAACCCGTTTCAACCGGCACTTGACCTTCTCAAAAAACGACAGCACTGGAACCTTGACAGCAGCAACTTGCTTGACTTGCGTAAAAGATAACAGCAGTCCGAGTTATCCGGCAACATGTAACAACGCCGGGTACTGTCAAATTCTTGTTTCCGTCAAAAGTTGAAATTTTGACTTTTACCGGGCAACGCCGAGTACTTTGAAAATTTTGAAGATGTTGACTGTATTGAAGAATGTTAATTTCTTGAAGGATGCTGATGAATTCTTGTTGAAAATGAAGTGGGTAAGGGACCCCGTGTTTGCTAGTACCAGAATCAAACCAGCTTATGGCCACCAAATGATGCGGATGCCATCCATCATCATATGGCATCACGCATCACTGATCCAGCGGTGACTAAGGTTAAAACTGAAACAAGGAGTGTGTCAGTGCAAACCGAGAAGCCTGATGTTGCTGTCCAGACTGATGACACTTGGGAAAGCACATCATTTCCAAATGAGATGTCACGGACAGTGACTGAAGTCAAGAAACCAGATAAGGGTAAGACAGATGATAATTCAGTCAAGAGTAAGGAGGTAGTAAGACCAGACAAAGAAATAGAGGAGAAGTACACGGTTGAAATACCAAGTATAGAAGAAAAAGATAAAGTAATAGAGGAATCCAAGACCCATCTTCAAAGAGTAGAAGATGAATACAATACTGATATGCAAAGGATAGAATAAGAATTCCTTCTGAGTCTTAAAAGAATAGAGGATAAATATACAGATGATATATTAGTAATAGATGGTGAATACTTTGCTGAGATGAAAAGAATAAAAGATGGTTATGACGGTGATATTAAAAGTATAGAGGACAAATATAATGGTCCAAGGGAAAGGAGAGAGAAGGAATGGACGGTTGTAATACTTAGTAAGGAGTCTAAAGCCAAAGTAGTAGAGGAGAAATACAAGGGGCAAGACAGAAAATAGAGGAGCAAGCAAAAAGAGTTGACAAGCAAGAAAAAGCATCTGAGGAACCAGATTGTGTTCTAGTGCCTATACATGCAGAGACATGTTATGCATCCCAAGAAGTTGCTACTCAAGAGAGTGATTTATCATCAGACATAGATCCGTTAGAGATAGATAAATTGATTCAGGAAGAAAGTACTTTTGAGGATAAGAGTAGAAGATTAGAAGAAAAATTCAATATTGTTACGCAGAGATTTGAAAAGGTATACGGTGATGGTCTTGATAGAATACAGGATGAATTCAATACAGATTTGAACAGGATACAAATTGAGTACTCGAAGAATACTCAATTTAAGGAAGCATACTGCACGGTACTGTTGGATCATTGGAAGAAGAAATTCAATATTTTAGAGACTAATTGGCATGATCAAGCTGGAAAATTAAAAGAGCAATTTGAGACGGGAAAACAAAGATTAGAGCAGCAACCCGAGGCATTGAAAGATCAAGTTAAATCTATGGAAAAGCGACATGAGACTACGTTTGGTATAGATTTGGAGAAGGTACCAGAAGATGCAGAACGTCAATACAAAAAAGGATAAGATGGAGCATACTGCATCTGTAGCCAAAGTAGCAGTAACGGAAGCTACTGAAACTGCTAAGAAAGAGGTTTGGAAGACAGTAATAGATGGTCTCAAGGGAGAAAGTGCTGGATTTACAGCCCAATTAGAATTATTACTGGCTTACAACTTCAAAGACAAATGTGCAGCAAAAAGTAAAGAGCTACTGATAATTATTAATGTTTGATGCTATCAAGAGGTTACCATCAGATAAGTGGGACATGGATGATCTCTTCACATTATTAAAGATCTTGTGTTATCTGGAGATACTTTTGTGATCTTTGTGGTGATAGTTGATGAAATTGCTTGAGTGTTGGCAAGAGATGTGTTAGATGGTGCGACATATTTTAGGTTGTAAGATAGTTGAGAGCTGATGGGAAGACAGTGCAAGTGGTGACCCATGATATGAATGGGAAATTTGTTACCTTGGTAGTCAAGACACAATATGTTAGGTGAGAACTTGTATGTTACATGTATCTCTCAGATCATGTCCCTGTCCATCATTTATGTATGTTTACCACGGAAGAGAATGTTTGAGTGGTATGGACAGTGGAGTATAATGTGGCATGAAAGGAAAGGATGCATTTTGGGAAATCGCCAAATATGCTTTCCTAATCTGGATAAAAGTGTTAATGAATTCGAATACTTAGGATCAATCATCAACAGCTCTGGCAACTGTGCAGTAGAAATTAAAAGAAGACTTGCAATTGCTTCACATAAACTAATACAGATGAAAAACCTATGGCAAGGCACAAGCAAAGAAACAAAGTTACAACTGATCAGAGCATGTATATTCCCAGTAGCAACATACAGCTGCGAGACTTGGACACTCAATAAAACAGTTGCAAAAAACGTTACATCATTCGAAATGAAATGCTACAGAAGGATGTTGAAAATACTCTGGACAGAAAAAAGACCAACAGAGAAGTACTGCACTCACTTTACGTACAGGAACATTGGCTCCTAAATACCATCGCAATAAGGAAGCTGAAATTTTTCTGTCGCAGCTGTAATGGAGACAACATTCTGGAAAGAATACATCACATGATGAATCTGGATAATTATTTTATTTCCAGAATTTAGATACCCAGTGGTGTAGGTAAACTTTGGATTGCCACTACTTGAAGCACTTTATGCCATCACTGAGAGTGTCTTGACATAATCATCGGTCGTCAGGTTGCTGAGATGGTCTACAGTCTCTTATTTTAAAAAGTGATCTCATGCTATTATAATTGTTACAGAATACCAGAAGCTGGAGCGCATTACTTTGTTGCTGATGTTCTTAGTTGTTTGGTTATGTTATTTTGCATTGAATGTAAAGTTTTGGTTTATGTAATCTTATCATGGTATAGATGGATTTTATATGAATTGACTTCATACATTTCACATTGTTATGATTAAGTCTTGGGCATCTTTAGGTATGTGAATGAGAAACTGCCTCATTAGTTGGAGATATAAATATTTATGAAGTCATGGCTGAATGCATGACCTTTTTGATTAAATTAATGCCCTAGATGATAGCAATTTATATTGCAGTTATTGTAAATGGAATGTGTTATACATTTGTGTCCTCTGCGGTAAGGATTACAGTGAGATAGAGGAATGGAAATATCCAATCAATTTTCCTTAGAGAGTCTAGTTGCTGGAAAACTCATGCTCGACATGAGCTTAGTCTTAGAAATTGATGAAACAGTGCAGCAACAGCTATCAGTGTCTGCCAGAACTTCACAGATACTATTTCAACAGAGCAACGTTTGGGTTGGATGAACTGAAGGAATATGAGAGGAATTTATCTTTGTGGATCAAACTGATCAGAGTGAAGGATACTCGTACTAGATCCTCACAGATTGGATTAGAAAGAATTGGAAGCTTTTGATATTAAGTACATTATGTGATTGGATAAAGACACATAGTAGTAAGGCAACATGGTTTGTTGTTAAATATCTTTGTGTAGTGTATGTGACTGACGTGCTGATGTGTATAAGACTACATTCTTCACAAGATGTTGTATTTATTTGGATAACATGTGTCATAAGAATTTGCTAATAATTTTTCTTCTGGAATGTATTGTCCATTGGAGTAAATAGTTGTTAGTTATTGCAAGAATCTTTTTTCACGCGTGCTATGATATTGCATTCAACTATATAATTTGTTTCCATTAGTGAAATAGTGTGACAGTATGTTGTAGCATTTGCTCCATGTGAGACGTAGTATGGAGAACGGTGGTATGGGTTAGAGTGCGACTCGCCCATTGTTTATTGTGTAAATGTTCCAGTCATGGCAATATGACAACTGTTTCAGTAAGACCGTATGTTTCCATCCAATTATGTGTTGGTACATGAGGGGTTCTGTGGCTTGTACTCAAGTCTTCGGTGCAAAACTTCATTTTCCATCTGGAGAGGGGGTGGATGTCACAGAACATTTTCATGAGTATGAATGATGATAGTGGTTGGTGTTAAGGGTCACTGAACTGATGTTGTAAACACTTGGTTAAGTGTAACTCAGGTATTGAGTTCATGTTTGACTTTATGTCAACATGGTGTGACTTGTGCATGCGTTGGGAGAAAGCATGTAGTGAATACAAGTCTGGTGTGACTGAGTTATTCTGTGTTTGACAGCTGAGCTGGGCGCTGGAGTCTGTGTTTGGAAGCCGAGCTGTAAGCTCGTATTTGTGAGTGAGAGAATCCATAGTTGTGATTATGATATTTATGCTGTGGTTGATTCTTTCCACTTATTTTCTTAATGGCGATGCGTTTCTTGCCTGGAGACGCTCCTGTTGGAGCCATATAAGTATGTTCATGGAGAACATTATAAGGTGACGTTTTTCCACCTAGAAGCTACGGAGGAGTAAGGCGACGCGTTTCCCGCCTTGTAGCTATAATAGATAAAGTACAGGCGAAGTGTATTGTCCCGCCTGGAGAGGATTCTGTGAATCTATATGGCGATGTTCATGCCGCCTATCAATAATGATAAGTGATATACACCTGGATGGTATTGTATTAGTGCGAGGGTGTTTTTCCGCACGTAGAGTTGTTTGAGGGATTATTGTGTGCGAAGAGTGTATACCGCACCAAGGACATTCTGGACATTGTTATTGTGTGTTCGGAGAGACTTGTATGAATATTGTAGTTCGTTATGCCTTACAGGCAGTGTTAACCTAAGTATTAGTTCAGTGTTGTATGACGAGGTATTTGAGATCCAGGACACGTATGTGAATGTTAAATAAATGTTATGGAACTGTAACCAGTGGCGTTTGTGTTACTGCATACCCCTAGCGTTGTTGATCATCATCTACACACGCCACCCCCCATCATCATATATCTAATATAGTATCCTGACATCTGGGAACATCATCGTTTAAACAGTTTCTGACATCTTTCTTGTATTAGCAACAAAGTATCATCCCTTATTAGTTTTGAAAAAAAAAGAAGAATTTCAAAACTGGGTTTGGATTACAGTTAGTAACAGCATTTTGCAGAATATTTATTAATTAAGGGTGAAGTGATCGAAAATTTATCTTTTTATTTTTAAAATGGCCTCATTGTTTGTCGGCTGTTATTAACTTTGACAAAGCTCAAACAAGGTTGGTGTCAGGATAAGGTTAGCTGCTCAAAACAGATGTTAGGATAAGGCTAGCTGCTCAAAACAGGTGTTAGGATAAGTCTAACTGTTCGAAACACAGAGTTAGGGTTAGGTTAAGGCTAGTTGTAACGTAAATATGGGTAACCAGTCTGGCTTGTTCTTTTGTCGCCTTCTACCATCAATAACATTGATTAATGTGATTAACCATGGGCATCAAGCTTTGCTAAAAATAATAACTGACACAAAAAAACCAATTGAAGTAGTTAAGATTTACAATTTTGGCTCACACTTGTGCAAACCAAATTTGGCAAAGTTCAGTTGGGAGTTTGACGGATGTCATGGGTACCGTATAATCTATTTTAACCATCAGGCCACAACATACACTGGATCTCAACCATGATGTCCACATTACTCCATTATAAATAAGCTCCTGTGCCAGTAAGGTGTAACAAAATATCCCCAATCCAGTTTTAAGAAATACAGCCGATTACATCTGTCATCAAGTCAAAAATTCACAAAAAAACTATTCTTAAAATCTTACCTCCACATAATATTTTACAGTTTAGTGCACACATATACAAGTATGTGCACATATACCCACCATTCTAGAGTTGTGTTGTATGTTCCTATTGCATCTGCCAGATAAAGAGCACCATCATCTTCCATTCTGTTGTAGCCCAAATCCAAGATTTTCAGGCCAGTGTTTAGCTTTAGGACTTTTGCTAACTCTTTTACACCATCCTGAGTGATACGATTGCTGGACAAGTAGACATAGTTAACAGTTAACTTCAGGATTTATGTTAACATTTTCACATCATCCTGAGTGATACGATTGCTAAACAAAAAAATCTAGCTCACACTCGCATCTTTTCAGTCTAGTGTGGTTAATTTCAACAATTTTTCTCTGTCAAACTAGGCTGAGTGATTCCATTACTGAATAAAGTAACATTTGTCTACTCAGAAACAGGTGCGTCGATTTCTGAATATGGAGAACAGTTGTAAAAATATTTGTTTTGTTTTATAAACAAGAATCAGTTGCACAGACAAAACTGCTTTAGTTCCTGAACAAAGGTCAACTATCAATATTGTGACAAGTAAAAATGATGGAAATGGAGGTAGAAGCTAATAAATAAAGTTAGAAAAAAAGAAGAGTCTGACAGAACATAGGAAAGAGTCAAGAACAAAACTGATGAACAGAAGTGGGAAACCAAATACAAGGATGTCAACAGTTTTGTTGGCTGGACAAGAAATCAGTTGTATACAAATGCTTTGGCTAAGTATACCTATATACAGTACTTATACATCCTCTTGTATCAAGTGTTATAATATAAAAAGGAAGAAAAGGAAGAAGTAACAAGTGTTATAATATAAGTAGCAAGGATAGGAAGAAATAACAAGTGGTATAATATAAGTAGCAATAATAGGAAGAAGTAACAAGTGTTATAATATAAGTGTAGCAAAGTTGATTTTGCTGGGGAGGTTATGATGGTATCCTAACAAAGAATGAAATCGGTGTCTGCATAAACCGTGTGAGGTCAAGCACATGTAGGCCCCTGACTCTAAAAAATGATGATGATGAATTATGTGCAGGGTACCTAACGCTACCTCCCTAGATCTCACACGGTCACTCTTGTGGCTCTAGTGTATGGTGTATGATGTACCTAGTGTCTAGGGGAGAAATGAAATGATGGTACACAACACAAAACACTTTAATTTACTATGAGGAAGTGAATAAAACCTGTGGTTAAGTTTTTCTTTAAATTAATTTTTTTGTACAATTTATTTTCCCTGTCCAGTCAAATCGTTTGGACAGGTCTTTGAAAATGAGGACAAGATAGTTTACATCAAAGATTAACTAAAATTGTGTGGACAATCTGCCCAAATAACTACAATGTTATTATATGTATTTCCTATTTGAATGTTCACAGCTTAAATTTATTCTTCTAAGAGAGAGAGAGAGTCCCTGTGTATGAGGGGCTGTAATGTCATCATACCCCACAAAAGCCTGAGTATGACTTGAATTACCAAGGTTTATTTAGACTGAAACTGTCAGATGTACCCAGGTCCTTAACATGTCACCTGGGGTTTCTTGTTGAAAGATAAGATACTGTGTAGTTGCAGAAATATCGATATCACTTCACACACCCAAGCTCCTGCTGTTATCTCTTGACAGCATATGTAAAGTGTAGGAGACTTCTTGGCGTAATCGTCACTCCTCAGGGTCCTGTCACCAGCTGGCAACAGGAAACGAAACCTCTGCAACAAAAGGACACCCTGGCCTTTTACATCTGTTCACTTATTCTTTTATTTACTTTCATACGTGGGTATGGGGTCAGCCTCGCGTGCATTTCAGGTGCACTCATCCCCTAATTTTCATGACTCCCACCTTGCTGTGACCATCCCTCAGGTCCCTATGGCAGATACGCCACTGTACCTTTACATAGTTTTCCTCAATAATATAATGTGGGGTAACCACATTTCCTTTTATATATATTTTTCTCATCTTTTCTTTTATATATGAATGCTTCAGGCATGTTGAACAGTGTTCATTGAACACAGAGGCTTACTAATATGCTCTAATACAATAATATTCAAACATAATCATGACAACATACATTAGTTAGATAAATTTCAACGTGAGGACTCAACAATGTCTGCTCCCGACACGTCCTTCACTTTTTCCCAATAGCAGTATCTAACTTTGGTAATGGGATTAAACATATTAAATGACTAAAGCATCCTTACCACAAATCAAGAAATATAAACAAATGACGCTGACTTTGCAAAGAAATGGCCTCAGTTTCCTCTGCTCCGTCCAGACTGTGAAATACTCATATAGTTATTTACTTTACTTTTAAATTTAACACAGCTGTTCTCAGTGTATCTGAATAAAATTACAGCTCAACTGGCAATGAATAGTGAAAGCTTTTTGATAATATTTAGTAGCACTGGCCAATCGAAAGCTTGCGACTACCAGAATTCAAATGCAGTTTTTTGAAAAACCAAAATAATTCCAAACATACTCTGCGTCTGGTAGTCGATTGGCCAGTCTGCTTTAGTTATGCCAATGCAAAACGATGTTAGTTTTTGGTAACAATTTTCCTACCGCTCCCCTCTTCTTCTATACTCTTGTTACCCAAGCTAATTTGAATTTCCTCAATGCCTCTCTTCTAAGCCGGTGTCCCCACTAACGTTAAGAAAAAAACCAGCAGAAACAACAGTCCGTCTGGTCATGCGTCCGTAGACATTTAGTATTTTCTCAACCATTTGGGTAATACTGGGACTATCATATTATTTAAAACACATTCTTGCTCAGTGAATTCTAAGCTATACTACCATATATTTTTTAGGTTCAGTTTCATTATGGTTTTAGATTTTCTATTTTGTCACCGGTCATCGTCAAATAAATATTTTACACAAGACGGCCATCTTCCCCTCTCGCTATCTCGCTAGCATGTATTTTCAAATAACTAACTTGTTTTTGTGACGTCAGAAACATTACCGCGAGGAGGCAATAAAATTGTCTGCGTGTTTTGCTTTGGCTGGCTTTTCCGCAGCGTGTATATATGCATGGCAGAATGTGTCAGGCTAAGCGGGGTTGTGAATGGCGGGTTAAGAATTGGCGTTAATAATTTGTATTGTATCGTGTATGTCACCGTGGAGTTTTTACAGCATTATTCATGCTGAGTTTAAGTTCAGATTAACAGTAATTTGGGGTTAATAAAATAACAGGGTATGAGAAAATGGTTTTGAAAATGTAAATAATTTATTAAAGTGGACTATTTGTCTTATAGATGGGAGACAAGAAACAGCACTATTGTGCTTAGATGGTAAGGGAGAGAACTATTTTAGACTTTAATATTTCCTAGGTGTACATAGTTCTGCTTTATAAAATTAGCATAACGACCGTTTTTAATAAGCTAGAAGTAACAGAACATAGCAATTGAGCATAAACCAATAAGGGAGATAACAATATTATTAGCGCCCTTTACAGTTAAGAGAACGGAGAGCAGAGTAAAACGCACAAGAAAATAGTGATTAGAAAATAAACAGTTATGAAGCACAGTTCACGGGGTTGACAGCGGAGAATTAAGCGTGTAGGTGGCGTTAGGTGAGTCAGAAAAACTATGGACGAATGACATTGATTGCAAAACAAAGAAACGGAGGATCATGGGAATAAATTGAAGGAGAAAAGAGATCAGTCTCACCAAAAAAACCTCAACCAGGGTAGACGTTCCACGCTGGGCGCTCAAGAAGGGTGAAACCTGCGGGTTGCAGAAGGTCTACAGAAATAGCTAGACATAGAAATGTAGTGATAGGAATTCAGGAGAATAACTTAGATTTGATTGATAATTTGTGCTGTTAAACATAGGACTAGCTCATAGGGGTGCTAGTAGGCCTGTGATAAGTAACGGACTTCTGTGTAATTACGGTAAGATGACTTTTGACTTTTATTATGCACAAACTATATGAAGAGAGACATGTTTCAGAAATACAGTCCATATATTGTCACAGGGTAATGACGCTCACATTTTAAGGGAGCGAGCGACAGAAGAGAATAATGAAGATGAATTTTCACAGGCACCAATTTTAGTTAGAGAAAATGTTTTCAGAATTATAGCCAAGAGACTACATGAGGATAATGCTGCACAGATTTAAGGGAGTGGTTGAACAGAGTGAATATAGAAGTTGAACCTTCGACTAAGTCCAGAGCGGATAACTTGTAAAATAAATTTCCAGGATTAGCTGTCATGACTATGAAAGAGAGTCATAGTCTACGGCTATAGTAAGAAGTAAAAGCTGGAAGTGCTCAAACATCTACAGAGTTTATTCTGCGCTCTCTCATGTCAGAGTAAGTATGGTGGATGCCATATGAGTAGTAGACATTGTTTGATTTTTCACAGGTATAACAGTTATTATGACGTGAAAAAAGCTCTGCATTTAAAAGAGTAAGCCCAACTAAGTTGAGATAGGAGATAAAATGATCTCAAGGATCTGGCAGAACTTATAAGAATCATGAGGAAAAATAGTAGACTTTGAGAATGAACTTTAGTAGGATAGGTATATAAAGAAATGAGTAAGAGGTTGCAGAAGAGTCAAAATAGACCTATACTTTGAAATGTCTGATGAATTATGTTTGAAGAGCTTGGAAAATTAACTCATGTAAATAAAAGTTGTTTTGAAATTGAATCACATCACTCCAGCATCTATTTGATGTGTGAAGAGATTAAGGAATGGAGAGTTATTAGAAGTGAGTAACGATAAGGAATGATAGTTCTTCTTTCATTTATATATAACTTTCTACTACTAGGTGACTGTGGCAGGCCTAGTATTTAATTCAAATGGTCAAATTTCTTTCCTTGACCTATCTTCCAAGTTAGAGCTATCTCTTTGACTGGCCTTTTTCGCCAGAGATGGGAATTCCTGGATGAGATAAGGTTCGTCTTTTTTTAAACCCAGACCACGTTCTTCTCTCCTAGGTGTTGAATAGCGACTGATACGTATAGGGTGTTCCTATCATTCCTTATCGTTACTCACTTCTAATAACTCTCCATTCCTTAATCTCTTCACACATCAAATAGAAGCTGGAATGATGTGATTCAATTTCAAAACAACTTTTATTTACATGAGTTAATTTTCCAAGCTCTTCAAACATAATTCATCAGACATCTCAAAGTATAGGTCTATTTTGACTCTTCTGCAACCTCTTACTCATTTCTTTATATACCTATCATACTAAAGTTCATTCTCAAAGTCTACTATTTTTCCTCATGATTCTTATAAGTTCTGCCAGATCCTTGAGATCATTTTATCTCCTATCTCAACTTAGTTGGGCTTACTCTTTTAAATGCAGAGCTTTTTTCACGTCATAATAACTGTTATACCTGTGAAAAATCAAACAATGTCTACTACTCATATGGCATCCACCATACTTACTCTGACATGAGAGAGCGCAGAATAAACTCTGTAGATGTTTGAGCACTTCCAGCTTTTACTTCTTACTATAGCCGTAGACTATGACTCTCTTTCATAGTCATGACAGCTAATCCTGGAAATTTATTTTACAAGTTATCCGCTCTGGACTTAGTCGAAGGTTCAACTTCTATATTCACTCTGTTCAACCACTCCCTTAAATCTGTGCAGCATTATCCTCATGTAGTCTCTTGGCTATAATTCTGAAAACATTTTCTCTAACTAAAATTGGTGCCTGTGAAAATTCATCTTCATTATTCTCTTCTGTCGCTCGCTCCCTTAAAATGTGAGCGTCATTACCCTGTGACAATATATGGACTGTATTTCTGAAACATGTCTCTCTTCATATAGTTTGTGCATAATAAAAGTCAAAAGTCATCTTACCGTAATTACACAGAAGTCCGTTACTTATCACAGTCCTACTAGCACCCCTATGAGCTAGTCCTATGTTTAACAGCACAAATTATCAATCAAATCTAAGTTATTCTCCTGAATTCCTATCACTACATTTCTATGTCTAGCTATTTCTGTAGACCTTCTGCAACCCGCAGGTTTCACACTTCTTGAGCGCCCAGCGCGGAACGTCTACCCTGGTTGAGGTTTTTTTGGTGAGACTGATCTCTTTTCTCCTTCAATTTATTCCCATGATCCTCCATTTCTTTGTTTTGCAATCAATGTCATTCGTCCATAGTTTTTCTCACTCACCTAACGCCACCTACACGCTTAATTCTCCGCTGTAAACCCCGTGAACTGTGCTTCATAACTGTTTATTTTCTAATCACTATTTTCTTGTGTGTTTTACTCTGCTCTCCGTTCTCTTAACTGTAAAGGGTGCTAATAATATTGTTATCTCCCTTAGTGGTTTATGCTCAATTGCTATGTTCTGTTACTTCTAGCTTATTAAAAACGGTCGTTATGCTAATTTTATAAAGCAGAACTATGTACACCTAGGAAATATTAAAGTCTAAAATAGTTCTCTCCCTTACCATCTAAGCACAATAGTGCTGTTTCTTGCCTCCCATCTATAAGACAAATAGTCCACTTTAATAAATTATTTACATTTTCAAAACCATTTTCTCATACCCTGTTATTTTATTAACCCCAACTTACTGTTAATCTGAACTTAAACTCAGCATGAATAATGCTGTAAAAACCCTACGGCCTAATATCTGGTTTTTGGCTGGGATCATGTGTCTACACACAGGGACCAGTAGTGACATTTATGTCATGAGGTCCTTTGTGTGAAAACATAGAAGATCACTACAATGACACATGGTGTCATTGGGTCTTCGTGTGTTGTGACATGTGGTCTTGACCAGAGCCGGGTATGGGCAGGGGCCAATGCAACCTCATGCGAGGAAAAAATATGCAACCTCGTGCGAGGAATATTAAAAAAAAAAAAAAAAAAAAATAATATCTGGCCTTTGGCTGGGATCATGTGTCTAGACACGGGAAACAGTAGTGACTTTCATGTCATGAGGTACCTAGTGTGAGAACACAGAGGATCGCTACAATGACACATGTTGTCATTGGATCTTCTTGTGTTGGGACATGTGGTCTTGACCAGGGCCGGGTATGGGTGGGGCAAATGCAACCTCATGCGAGGAAAAAATATGCAACCTCATGCGAGGAAATTTAAAAAAAAAAAAAAAAAAAAACTAATATCTGGCCTTTGGCTGGGATCATGTGTCTAGACACAGGGACCGGTACAGTGACATTTATGTGTCATTAGGTCCCTTGTGTGAGAACACAGAGGATCACTAGGTGACACATTTTGTCACTGGGTCTTCTTGTGTTGGGACATGTGGTCTTGACCGGGGCCGGGTTTGGGCGGGGATAATGCGACCTCATGCGAGGAAAAAAATATGCGACCTCAAGCGAGGAAAAAAAAAAAAAAAAAAAAACTAATATCTGGCCTTTGGCTAGGATCATGTGTCTAGACACAGGGACCGGTACAGTGACATTCATGTGTCATTAGGTCCTTTGTGTGAGAACACAGAAGATCACTAGGTGACACATTTTGTCATTGAGTCTTCTTGTGTTGGGACATGTGGTCTTGACCAGAGCCGGGTTTGGGCGGGGACAATGCGACCTCATGCGAGGAAAAAATATGCGACCTCAAGCGAGGGGAAAAAAAAAAATCTGGCCTTTGGCTAGGATCATGTGTCTAGACGCAGGGACCAGCAGTGACATTTATGTCATTAGGTCCTTTGTGTAAGAACATAGAAGATCACTACAATGACACATGGTGTCATTGGGTCTTCGTGTGTTGGGACATGTGGTCTTGACCAGAGCCGGGTATGGGCAGGGGCCAATGCAACCTCATGCGAGGAAAAAATATGCAACCTCGTGCGAGGAAATTTAAAAAAAAAAAAAAAAAAAAGGTGACATGTAACACTACCAAAAAAATGTAAGGATTACTACTAAATTTGCGTTAAAGTTGATAGAATACGTTAATTAAGATAGTTATTTTGCGGCACACTTCCTCCAAATCGTTAATTATAAGTCTTGGCTGCAAAGTGTATGCAGCAGATCTGGTAAAATGTTGGTAGTACGTTTTCGAAACCGAAACTAAAACGCGTGTTAGATTTTTATCGTGGAATCGTTCTATAGGCTTTAGCAATGCACAAAAGGCAGCGTTGCTGGCGTGTGAGAGCATCACCGTCAGACACAATAGGGCTGGTTTTATTTATTATCATTTTATGACTAAAATCTTACTGAAATGAGCGATTATTCTCGCAGATTTTACTACAATAACATATATAAATTAAAAGGTACATGTAAAGCCTAACACATAAATTCAATAAAAGGATAGAGAAATGGTTAAAGACCCGTGCTTTCCAATAGCGTACGCCTGTGTTAATAGAACGTCATGCTAGTTGAACAATAAAAACCTTGTTTTTATGCTTCGTCTGCATATTCTCACGCTTTCACGTTGATAGTAAAGCCTACTGCATCAATACACGCTTTCTACAATAAAACGTTTCTAAGAAAACCTTGAGATACGCAAGCTGCGTAATGACCTAAATTAATACTTCCATTAATTTCATTTTTATACACTGCGTGATGAAAAGACAGATGGAATTAGGATAGAGAGAGGGAGGACTAAAAGCAGGAACGCATGCAACGCTAACACGCGTCTTGCGATGTACAATTAATGCCACCCTCCCCGCGTAAGGCCAGAAGCAATAACTTTTTTTCAAATCGACAGTGATAAAAAACACTACCCATACAAGAGTTAGGTTTAAAAACCTGTAAAACGCTTATTAGTAAACATGACATTATACTGTTTTATGTCTGAAAGCCTGACAGTACCCAGACACCACATTGTATCGAAGTGAACGGGAGGTAGAAGAAAATGCATATTTTGAACGCAGCCCCTTAGCCCCATTAAATTTATATATTTGGGTTCCTTAGGACTTGCTGACAAAGAATATGTTAAGTGTTACGCAAATAATCTAGGAATTAACAAATTATAGCCAAAAGAAAACAGTGAGGGTGTCGGACAACACCAAATAATAATCGCACAGTGGCATGTTTTGAAACCACCATTGTACGGGAAATAGGCCACCATGTTAAATCCTATTTGATTGACGGGAATGATATGTAAGGCTAAACACGATTAGTCGGACTACAAATACTAATTTTAGTTGTTAGGGGAAACGTGAGAAGGGTAAAATTTTTTGAAAAGCTGTGTAAACATGGCCCGATTGGTTAGACCCGCCAATATAGTCAATTAGGAGCGTCAGTTCAGTGCCACATTTAAAATAAACTTACTAAGAAACAGTGCGTTGAGTTCCAGTGCATATTTTTCTAAATAAAAGCCTGGGACAGCGGCAGATCGGATTTTGTGCCATATTCATCGCCAGTCAACGTATTTGTTTATTATTTCCAAAGAATTGTGGTAAGCTTGACATATTGATATCTTTTTAATGAAAATTGAATGTAAATTGATAATTTATGTATGTATATGTGTGTGGTTCAGTAGCAAACATGAGGCAAAGCCTAGATATTGCTCCAACCTGAACAGGAGGTGTCGAAGAAAAGTAAAACTACATGGAATTGCCAAACAGTACACTGACACCTATCTTACTGACTAGAAAGAAATAATGCTGGAATTGCAGAGGCGTAGTAACCATTAGGGAGGAGTATACTGGTGTAAATTGTTTCAGATGAAGTTAGCAGTTGGCCTACCGCTCTGAACTCAGTGTTTGTTATGTATTGTGTTCAGTGTGGAAATAGATTATAAATTAGTTCTGAAATAGGAGGTACAACCTTCTTGTTTCAGGGACCGTGGTCCTAAGTTATTGAAGCAGCACCTGGTCTGAGTTTTGCTGAATCCAGAGGCTGACAGCATACTCCTTGGTCCAGATAGCGACCAGTGAGGTGTCTCCAGAACACAGGAAGCAATCGAGCAGAGGAGTTTTTTTTCCTGCCGCCATCACGAAAGATAAGCTTCTGTGGCCAGAGGAGCTCAACATTATGTGCCCCCCCTCAAAAATTGACATTATATTAAACACAGTGGGACAATAAATTATTTCAAAAGACAGGAACTGTGAACGTTTCCAAATACTATTTCCACGGTAATCAAACACTTGAAGTCATGATGACAAACAACAATCTAGCTTGAAAAACAAAACCAGTATTACCTCATATTACTACTTCACAACTTACACACATAAGATAAGAATAATAAAATATGTCAATACAAAGATTATATTTATAAAATGTGTACATATTACTTGTAATTACCCTTGATTGTGATTCCTGGTTCACTGTGTAGTTGAATCAGGATATCTATTATTGACAGTAATTAATACATATATATATTTGAAACTTTACACTTGACTCAGTTAAGATAGTCTTATAGAGTGTTATATGTGTGTGAGTGTCACAGTGTTATGGAATAAAATAAATTGTTTATCTGTCTGTTGTTGTTGTGACTTACACTTCATTCTTTTCATAACCCTAGACATTTAACGTAGTCATCACAATATTCCAGAATAATTCTGACTGAGGTATAAATGTGGTAGCAAGTAAGGTCATCTGTAATACACCACACTTATTAGATACAGATACCTTCACAGCTGATCTCAGTCAGTACACTAAGTCCCCTATAAGATTTATAACATCCCACTTTACCACAAAAGGTTATAATTTGTAGCAACAATAGGAAGAAGTAACAAGTGTTATAATATAAGTAGCAATAAAAGGAAGAAGTAACAAGTGTTATATTATAAGAGGAGAGCCATGGACTTGGGACATGACAGGTTCACTGCAAGAGTCACTGCTGTTGAAGTAGGTGCAAGAGGTCTAGTGGCTGCCTCAATATATGATCTACTGAAACTGTTGGGTTTGAAAGGGCATTGTGCTGGCTGTGGAACAACCACAACGCACTATGGAATAGATAACAACATACATGAAACTGTCAACAATAAAGCTGGTAGACAACACCAGGTAACAACATACAAGAGACAGTCAACAACAATTAAAGCTGGTAGACAACACCAGGTAACAACATACAGGAGACAGTCAACAACATTAAAGCTGGTATACAACACTAGGTAACAACATACAGGAGACAGTCAACAACAATAAAGCTGGTAGACAACACCAGGTAACAACATACAGGAGACAGTCAACAACAATTAAAGCTGGTAGACAACACCAGGTAACAACATACAGAAGACAGTCAACAACAATACAGTTGGTATACAACACTAGGTAACAACATACAGGAGACAGTCAACAACAATAAAGCTGGTAGACAACAGTAGGTAACAACATACAGGAGACAGTCAACAACAATAAAGCTGGTAGATAACACCAGGTAACAACATACAGGAGACAGTCAACAACAATAATGATGGTAGACAACACCAGGTAACAACGTACAGGAGACAGTCAACTATAAAGCTGGTAGAAAAGATTAAGAACCAAAAGATTTATTATGATGGCTGTTTGTAACAGTGCTAATTTCATGACCACCAGGAATGTAACGATATCCTTACTGTGTAATGTTATTGTATGGATGTGTTGATGCGCCACTACAATGTTGAAGGCTGTACGATCTACCTCAATGTTCCTGCACGGTGTTACTGTAGGTTTCTGTGCATGCGTAGTCAGAACGACCTGGGCCAAACAGCGTTGTTGTGCATGATTAGCTCACCAGGCGTTGAGGCGCTAACAGGGTGTCATGTTGACATTCAAACATCATACATCTCTTGCATTTGAAGTACTCGAAGTTTGTGTGGGTTGATAAGTGATGTGGGTGTGTAGACAACACGAATGCGTTTAGGCTCTTTGACAGGTAAACAATGCACCCACTCACTCACATGCAGTAATCAGTAATTGTTGCAACTGCTGGAACATTTCAACCATTTATTTACGAGACACAGTGACATCAACAGTTACAGTCAAATGGACGAGGATCAAGGACATCATATAAACTGGAAATGACTGGCAAAACATCTGGCATTATAAAGCTTGAACCACTCATCTATCAGGATGTTATCGACAATGGTCTGTCCTTTAACATATATAGTTCATACTGCAGCTCACGTACCACTGACTCAGCAAGTCAGGTACTTTAAACAACTCCGCCGTACCAAAAGGCGAGTTCTCAATTGCATAATAATAATAATGTTGTAATTCATCTAGCATAATACGCCAGATACATCTTCTTCTGCTCAAAGATATCGGCCGTAATGTCGGGCCTCTATAATAATGTAAACAACTGTGTATTCTTCATAGGCAGGCATAATCATCCATGCCGAAACATACCGCCAACATGCGGTTTTCATAATAATATATCTTCACAGGGTTTCTGTATAACAGTTAGACGAATAGTCTTAGTTGGCTACATCGAGCACAAATAATGGACTCTGCATCTCAAAGGACCGTGAGCTCTACTCACAGGTTGCCACAAAATGTTCTGCAACTTAGGCATAATAATTAAGTTTTTTTACCTTTGACAGAATCCGAGAAATACACAAATATCAACTGTCGTCATTCCTGACGAATAGAATAACTCTGGGGGAGAATCACTGACATCACAGTCACACTGAAGACTATCTTTCCCCCCAGATAATGCAGAGAAGTACCACGGACATACTAGTCCGGTCAGAACCCAGATCATCACTCCCTGACGGAAGTCTCTCCGTTCGCGCTAAAAAAAACTTGCGCATGTGTAGACAGCACAGATCTGAGTAAAGCTAACCCCGACTTAAGACAGGTCAACAACAATGAATAAAACAAAGGGAAGATAACCCCAAATCAACCTGTCCCAGGGAGTTCATAAACAGTTCTCTAACTTAGATCATCAAAAAGTATTAAATAGATTTACGTCTTATGAAACCGTCAAAAACGACAGCAACACTGTTGCCAGTTCGCACATATTTTGCAGCACAAGAAAATGTACCCTAAGATCAAATGATTCAGTGAATGCCCCCCAAAAAAAGTTTGAGATGTAAAAAAAAAACATACCAGTTTAGGTTTAAGTAGGTCAATGTGAAATTATGCACAAGATTCTCAGCAAACCTGAAAGCCCCGAAGTCCCGCATGTTGAATTTCTGCAGATGAAGTTCCTTCAATCCTGTGTTTACCTGGTACATTTGGGAAAAAAATGCCTATACTGCAAGCTAGGAATGGCTGATGGAGACAAAGATGGATATAATTAAGATAAAATAAATAATGGGAAGTAGATTAACAAGATAAAGAGGAAGAAAAGTAGATGAGCAGGGAGGAGTCAAAATGAGAAAAACAGGATAAGGAACGAAGGAAGAAGGCAAAGGAAGGCAAAGTAAAGGTACAAGATGAAGATGAAAACAGAAAGTGTAAGAGAGGGAGAAAACAAATGTGATCAAGAAGACAAGGGATGAAAAGAAAGAAGTAACAAGTGGCACAAAATAAGCAGCAATGAAGATATAACATGTGTTATATCTTCTTTCTTTGATCCTTAGCCGCCGACCGTCAAAGCATTCAGTGGCCATTACGCCTGGTGGCATCTTGTAGGGCAACAACAAATTGATTCCACTTTGCTCGGTTGGCGGCCATCCTTTGTACAGTGCCCCAACTCTGGTTCATTCTTTGCATCTCAGCCTCCACAGTCCTCCGCCAAGTTGTTTTTGGTCGGCCTCTCTTTTATTATCCTTCAGGGGTCCATAGCATAGCTGTTCTTGTGATGGCATCGGGGTCTCTTCTGAGGACATGGCCAACCCAGCTCCAGCGTCTGCCAGCTATGATGGTGTGCATGTCCTCTTGCTTGCTCCGAGTAAGCAGATCTTGGTTGGTGATGGTATTCGCCCAAAAGATTCGGAGAATTTTTATTTTTCTTAGGCATGTTGTGTGAAAAGAGGACAATTTCGACATGTCCTTCTCTGTAACTCCCAAGCTCTCCAAATATAATATAAGAAGTCAGAAAAGGAAGAAGTAACAAGGAAGAAATAACATGTGTTATAATATAAGAAGTCAAAAAAGGAAGAAGTAACATGTGTTATATACAATAAGTGGCAAGAAAAGGAAGAGGTAACATGTGTTATAATATAAGAAGGAAGAAAAGGAAGAAGTAATAAGTGTTATAATATAAGAAGAGAGTAATGGAAGAAGTAACACGCGTTATGATATAAAAAAGGAAGAAGTAAGAAGTCTTTTAATATAAGCAGCGAGAAAAGGAAGAAGTAACAAGTGTTATAGTCTAAGAAGAGAGTAAAGGAAGAAGTAACAAGTGTTATAATCTAAGAAGAGAGTAAAGGAAAAAGTAACAAGTGTTATAATCAAAGAAGAGAGTAAAGGAAGAAGTAACAAGTGTTATAATCTAAGAAGAAGGTAAAGGAAGAAGTAACAAGTGTGATAATCAAAGAAGAGAGTAAAGGAAGAAGTAACAAGTGTTATAATCTAAGAAGAAGGTAAAGGAAGAAGTAACAAGTGTTATAATCAAAGAAGAGAGTAAAGGAAGAAGTAACAAGTGTTATAATCTAAGAAGAGAGTAAATTAAGAAGTAACAAGTGTTATAATCAAAGAAGAGAGTAAAGGAAGAAGTAACAAGTGTTATAATCTAAGAAGAAGGTAAAGGAAGAAGTAACAAGTGTTATAATCTAAGAAAAGAGCAATGGACTTGAGACATGACGGGTTCACTGCAAGGGTCAAGGCTGTTGGTGCAAGAGGTCTAGTGGCTGCCTCAATATATGATCTGCTGAAACTGTTGGGTTTGAAAGGGCATCGTGCTGGCTGTGGAACAACCACAACGAGCTTTGGAATTCAGTATAGTAATTTTCAACATAAGGGTTACTTTCACAATTGCCTCCAGCTGGCAAAAAAAACAGGAGTGAAGTTGACAGCTGCAACCAAGGTGGTGTGGGTTAAATTCTCTGCACATGACAAAAGGAGGCTGACACTTGGGAGTCATGACCCAAGTGGGTCTGCCCCACTTAGAGTGTAACGGAGATTAAGGGGCTGAAACACATGATCGATGCGGGAACCACTTCTGATGATCAGATTTCCTCCTGCTGTATCGCAGTGTATAGTTTCCTATCATAAGAAGCAAGAAAGGAAAGAATATTTCTCAGAACTCCTTGATGGTGAGCAAGGTCAAGCATCAGAAATGATAACCACTAGCACAGAAGAGAAAACCAATGGTGATGAAGATGACATAAAGATGGAAGAACTGAAGGCAGCACTGGAGAAAATCAAGATGGGCAAAGCAGCAGGGCATGATGGTATAACACCAAAAATGGTTAAGTACACGGGAGCATGTTAAAGTACAAATATTAATGTATTTTGTATCTTTACCACACACAGGCTATTACCAGTTAATGCACGCGGTAATATGTCTCTCTGTGGTTAATCATGCGTTTGCACGGGTTTTCATTCATATTCGCTTTCGTGAGTTGTAGTCTTCAAGGAAGGAAGTTTTTATGAAAGCTCCTGAGATACTGGGCCTTTCGTGATTTGTATTCTTTGAGGAAGGACGTATTTGAGTAAGCTCCTTATATACTGTGGAAGTTGAGCGATTTGTGGATTTTTTTATTATTCGAAGGCCGCCACCCTTATGAAGATATTAGATAAGATGATGCAGAACGTAGTGAGAGGTCTGTGACAACCAAAGAGGTATTTCATTATATAATTATATGTCTGCATTTGTCTGACCCACATTACGTGGGTGATCATCGTTCGTATGCACCTTTAGTACAGCGGCCAGAAATGTTTGATAAGACGTGACTATTGAAAGACAGGACCAAGTATCGTTATACATGCCATGCTATTTTTCCATGATGTCGTTATTTGCTGTTATGAATAAACCTCAACCATGTTATGTGGATCCATCCACCTCACGGCTTGGATTCGTCTGAACTGATGTTATATACATTCTTGCCCGTGTCCATTCGTGATTGTCAGTACGATGCCTATGTTACTGAACTTTGTAATACGTTCACCTTCATACTACAAGACCAAAGTTTATCCGTAACAACTAAGGGTTTTATGGTGGGCAGTATGGGGAACAAGAAGAAAACCGAGACCGACGTTTCATGACATTTTTCATCGTGATTTTTCCTGTTCAAGTTTTGTGGAATTTTAACGTTGACCTTGATTTACATAATTTGGTATGAACTGCGCATGACTGCCGGCTTTCCTGTCCAAACGTCAACTTTCGTCATAATGTTTGTACTATACGTTTATACTCAAGTTCACCTCCAGATGTCGTCAGTCAAGTCTGCCGTCGTCTTCATTTGATTTTCGGGGCCACTGTTTGCTGTACCAGTATTATCTACACGTCATTATTACACCAGTCTACAGACAGTGCTGTAGTTGCCTCCAAGCGAGCATCTGGCGGATCACGGTTTTTTTTCAGATAAGTGGCTTATTTTTGTGAAGGAGTTACGTTTGATGGACCCTTTCTTTCATTTTTTCTTCGTAACTATTCAAGTTCTGTTGTTTTTGTGGGCGGTTGGGAGGTGATTCAATGCGAGCGAGAACATGTCATTGATGACCGCACATTGAACGTTCTGTAAGGGCTAGTATTGTAAATTTCATTTGAGCGGTATATTCCGGTTTGATAAAATCTCGCCAAAGTTTTTCTGACCGCTGGATGATTTTTCGATAATTCATGTCTAGTTGTGACGTGTCGTTTATTTGTTAGTAAATGCATTGTTGTCTAGTTCCATTTTCTTTATTTGTGTGATAGTTCTGTTCGTGCTGTTGTTCTCATCTGCCTTTGGCTTAGTTTATACAGCTATCTGTTTATACTCTGTCTGGGTCCTGTGTCGTCTATTTTTATCAGTGAGATTGACCTAATTGCTGTTTTCC